>JAPDOI010001562.1:0-164685 GCA_029168955.1 Aplectana chamaeleonis
AAAATCAGAAAAAACAACGAAATCCGGATCTGTGGAACAACACCCAGCTTATCTAGTCCTTTACGAGGAGTACTATTTGTCTTCAATGGTGCGGATTGCTGTTAAAGGCAGTGTTCACGGTAAACTTCGATTCTCGAGATTAATCGCTAAATCGATTGTTTGGCCTCCGGGTAGGACTAAAATGACGAAGAAATTTAGAAAAACGCGTTATGTAAGCCTGCGGAAAATCCTTTACTCTCAGTGGAGCTGTTCGTTGTGACAATGAAATATTTTGTCGGAGCCGTCTTTTGCAATTCTCTATTTTGTGTTGCTCTATTCTTTCCTTCGGACCCTAACGAATACTGTTTCGCCTAAAATAATCTTCCATTTTCGATTAAGCCCTATTTTTCAGCGGTGACAGCCACCGTGGACATGTTTAAGCGAACCGGACAACTAGTCCAATCCCGAGAATAATGCCACTGAGAGAAAAAGACGATTTAGTGCGTTTTTCGCCCTTTCTTCGTAATTTTAGTAGCTTTTGGTGCCCAACGCATTGTTTTGAGTGGAAAACTCGGGAACGAAAATTATCGTGAACACTGCCTTTAAGGGCGGGATTCAAGCGATAAAAAGATTAATGTGGTATCTTTTTGAGAAATTCATTAGGCCTGGTCATCACAAAATTGAAAATATGTAAGTGGAAAGTCGGAGAAATAACGCTCAAAAACAAGCTATTGCTGGGTATCAGCCCGCCCCCAATTCACTAGTTTTCTACAATTGCTTGTTTTGTCGTCTTTTATTCTGCATTTAAAGTAGTTGCTGGACGCCGAGAGACTACTAACCTTTTTAGCGGCAAAATGGAAGGCGAAAAATAAGCATTTATAAAAAACCTGTTAGTTGGGGGTGTGCGTACACCCACCAATTAGCCGTTCTGACTTGTTTTTGTGCGTTTTTATGCGACTCCTCCCTTATTTTCACTTTTGTGATGACCAGACCTGCATTCTTATAAAGAAAATTCATCCATCGGTTTTATCGTTAACACTGCTAACGCACTCGTAGGTGGTACTTTGGCACAATAGGGATAGCATCCCAGGGCAGAGCACGAATTCAACCTCCCCTTGTCAGCAGCTGCTGCAGTTACTTGTTCGCAGCAGCTGCCTTGCACACCTTGAGGGTCTCAACCCGATGTCTAATCCTAGGATGCAACCCTTATTGTACTTGACGTACTACCATACGGGTGAGTGCTCTGAGAGTTTTGGCCGAGCAATAGCCGAAAAATAGCCACAAAATGCCTGACTTTCGCGTAATAGCGGAGAACAGGGTCGTGTTCGGAAAATAGCTGGTTGCCGCAAAATAGGCGTCAAATAATGGTCGTCGAGAAACAGCCGCGAAAGAATGCTCTCAAAGGGGAGTGTAAGACGCATTGTTGAGACAGATTTGGATGTCACCACCGCCGTCGGTTCGACTACCCATGTTTTCTCGGTTATTCCTCGGTTATTTCGCGAACAACATGGTCGCAGCCACCTAGCAGCAAAGAAATAATCATTATATACTCGAGAAACAGCTCGTCAGGATCAGTTGTTGAGCCTGGTAGGCTATTTCTCGGCCAAGACTCAGCGTGTCTGTAATGATGTTGTATCCGTCATTGACACGCCATTGCTACTATCAATGCCTTATAGGTCATCTGTGCAGTTCCGTAGATATTATATTACAAGTATGACAAAGGTAATTAGAATTACATCCTCTCTTCACTTGAAAAAAGTTAAAACGCAATGAGTATTTTCTCTGAAAATTTTCTGTCTTCTGATTTCTGTTTTCTGGCCGTTCTGGCCTTTCTAATTTCTGATTTCTGACAAACTCGATTGGCTGTTTTCTGTTTTCTACAATTTTTCAAAAAATTTCCGCACATCCCTGATTCCACCCCAATATGAGTATAGTGCTCGAAACCTGCATCAGAATTCCTCAACGCGTCAAGAATGTGCTATGTATCATCCTTATCATGAAGAAACAGACTCCAGTCGGTCTGCCATCTGGCTGCAGCCGGGAAAGAAAGGCCTTTTTGTGTGTGTGCGAGAAACTCAAAAACACGGCCCGTCCGATGACCGAGCTGAGCGTATCGTCGTGTATTGATCGCCAGTTTTATCAGATGACAGATGAGACACAGCTTTTCAAATGCACTACAGAAGTGTGCCACAGCTTACTTTCCATGTATATCGTTTCAATTTGGTCGTCACTCGATTCTATGAGGCATTTCCTGATTTCAAATACTCAATTCCTCTACCGGGGGACCGAAAAATATGAAAATCAAAGTTTGCTGGGAGACCAACTGTATATGCCACTAGGGTCGTGCGTTATGTCACTAACGACTTCATGACTTAACGATTCACTCTGTTTGCTGATTACTACTTAAAGGCAGGGTTCACGATGATTTTCATTTCCGCGTTTTTCACACAAAACAAATCGTTGGCCTCTACACTATAAACAAAATTACGAGGAAACGGCGAGAAACTGAGGCATCAAACGCCGTATTTCAGTGACATTATTCTCTTGGCCTGGACTAGTTGTCCGATTGGATGAACATGTTCCCTGTGGTTGTGGACCGGTGAAAAATGGGGGTCAGTCGAAAATGGAAATTTTTTTATGCCAAACGGTATAAGTTGAAGTCCGAAGGAAGGGGCGAACGCAACAGAAGAAGCAGGAAAATGGTAAAGGACGGGTCCCCAGAATATTTCATCGTCACAACGAACAGTTCCTATTAGAATAAAGTGGCGGGGGGTGAGGGTAGAGGATTTGGTGCCCTTTTGGTCCGTTTTTCTCAGTTTCTCCGTCACTTTAGTTATGCCCGAGGGTCAGTTAATCGATTTTGCGAGTAATCACAAAATTGAAGATTATCGTGTTTATGGCCTTTAGACAAGTGTCCATATATACAGTCCGCGACGACGGTGAAAGAGCAGTGGTGCGGATGCGCATTTTCATAAAGCGACATCGTAGCCGCTGGCTGGCTTGGTTCCAAGTTTGCCATTGATCGATAAACAAAAAAGCTGACAATTTTATTCTGGGTTATGGTTTCTTCTGTTTGCTTAATTTTTTTTCCGATTTTCCTTACGCAGTATCTATTGTAACGACATTAATTGTATTAGTGTTGTGTGTGGGGGAAGAACATTCTTTTTTCCTAGAATTATTAAAAATTAAAATTTGGCCATCGTTAAAGGTGCTTGCCTGCGCATCTGCTGATGTCCCGCCATAGTCGTCAATTAATCTTCAACTTTTTTGAATTTGGGAGGAAAAAGGTTCCATTAACGCCAAAGACAGCGCTCTACGATAAAAAACCGTGCTATAGTTTTCGATGTTCTAGAGTAGGCAGAAGTTCACGAAGTAGAGGATGATAGGAGAAGTCTCCACAAACCTCTAAAATAGTGAAGAAGAATTGCGTAAAAAGATCACCTTACATCCCCTTTTTTACTGCGTAAAAAAACTAAAATATTTCTTTACGCTTGTTTGGTGTGTTTTGAGCACTGCGGACTTTCGACAATCTGAACGTCGGAAATGGTTTTGCGTTTCTACTTAATTCTGAGGTGGCATTGAGTTTTGTCTCTCTGTTTCTTGTACCGAAAAATCTTCAGGAATGAGGTGGTTCAATGCTCATACTAGGAATGTTAACGATCTTAACGAGATGTAAATAGTATTCAAAAAAAATGGGCAACTGTTCGAAGTTAATTGAATTAAACGAACGCATGACACAAATTACCATACTTTTGAGAGCTTATTAACCCAATAAGTAATTGAAAATGACTGAATTTTGACTTCTGAATAAATAGGATTTCTCAAATCACCTTTTTTCGAAAATTTCGCATTACTTTTTCGTATAGAGTCTTTTGATGAACCGAATAGATGAGCTCCTTCTGAATTCCTGGGCTCTGATAGGGGTTCTTCTCTTCATCGCATAAATGAAAAAGTGAAGAAAATCCTCTATAACACTATGTAACAAAATTTCACTTTTTATCTGTTCCTGGGTTGAAATTGTGTTTTTTCTAACCCGTTAGGTCTAGAACAAATTGGAAATCGCTGTTACCTCAGAAAAACTTCGCTTTTTGGGACTAGGACAATGAAATTAGAAAAATTGCGTGTCTGTGTAACACAAATTCTGTTCCTGACTTCAAAATCTTATATTTCAATTGTTTATGTCTAAAGCATGCGAAAAATTACTTCATTTGGCACAAACTTTGCTTACACGACGACAGCATGAGTGAAACTCGTTCTTTTTTGTGAATATAAAAAGATTTTTATTGTCATTTTGGCCTAGGACAAAGTCGTCACCAAGGACAGTATAACGGAACATGATGAGGGACTACATTTGGGTGCACCTTCGACAGATGTCGTAAATCTGAAAAATCTGCACATTTCTTAACCTTTTTGGGTGCTTTCTGACTGTGTTCGTTCATTCCTGTGTAGGAATTTTTTCTTTTACCTGATTATAATGCTGAAAATGAATAAAAATCATTCTCATTTTCACAAAACCGGGTTTTCTTCTGCGCTGTTGTAGTGTAAGCGAAGTTTTGTTCTCAGTAAAGTCATTTTTCACATACTTTGAACATAAGTGCTAAATTGAAATATAACACTTAGAAGCCAGGAATAAAAAAATCGTTTTTCATACATAGTGTAATCGATCTACGTGAGTTTTCGAGCAAAAAATTTTTCCAGATTTTACACATGTTTGGATTTTTGTGTGGTTTTGAATAAAACGACGATGACGTTTTAATAAATTCACGTTGTGGATTTGAAAGTTTCTCTGATGGTTTCTACCTTGTCATTGAGATGGAAATCTTGGCTAAACCGACCCGAAAGTCAGCGATTTAATCCATCCTTTCTAGGAGTTGCGATCGTCGTGTGAATCCATGAGAAAAATTCTATATTTCCGACCGAATGCCGAAAGGGTAAAACGATGACTTCCTACACAGTAGAGCACACTTGCATTATAAATTTTGGAATTTTCCTCAAAAACGAAAATTCAACAACGCTGAATCGAGTTAAGTGACGATGCGGCACTTTTTCAGCAGTTGAAAAACGCCGCTAAACGCCGTATTACGTCGTGTGTGGTATTGTACATTTGTTATTGATTCTGTCATTCAAAATGTTGAATTCTATTATTCTTTGCTCTTGAAAAACTGTTGCACAGCTTTCTTTTTTATTGCCCCTTCAAGCTTCTCGAGTTGTGGTTTGATTCGGATATAGGCTACTTTGTTTCAAGTCGGAAATTCGATATCCCGGTAAGATAATTTCAGATAATTCTTTCAGAAAAAATAACACCAGAGCAGGAGAAGCGAATCAGACATCCAAATCAGAGGTGTGCATTCACTGTGTTCGATTTACCGATTTTTCGAAATTTATCGAAACTTTTCGGTGAATTTTCATTTAGAGATTTCCACTGACTCAATCCCAAAATGTACTCCAAAGTTTCCTCGACCAAATTCCCACTGCCTGCACTCCATGTTTCCAGTGTGATATATGATATAATGGAGTCGCTTCTGTGTACTTTCAAGTTAGCACAGAGTTGGGAAAAAATGTAGCCAGAAAAGAAACCTTAGATTCCAAGTCTAAATGGAGTTGTTGAGTGGGTGGCGTTTTGACATGCAGTGTCTCTCAACCTGTCCTCTGAGAGTTTTGGCCGAGAAACAGCCGCAGAAATGCCTGCTTGCCGCGTAATAGCCCCGAAATAGCCGCCAAATAACAATGCTCGCAGACAAATAGCCGCGAAATAGCCGAGAAATAGCTGTTGAATAATGCTCTGGGTCGCAAAACAGCTGCCAAATAATGCTCGCCAAGCCGCGAAATAACTGTTAAATAATGCTCTCCAGGTAGGTATACGGCGCATTCCCAGAGGTGGCATGATTAAGATGTTGACACCTCCGTCAGTTCAGTTATCCTAAGTTTGAGGTACTTGGACCTCGTTCAGCCTCTAAAGGGCTCGCCAAACCGCGGCAGGCCGGTCCCGGATGGCAGCTCGGCGAGCCGGCGAGCGGTTGCGTCCTGGTTACTTCTGGCTCTTCTTCGTTATTCCGGCTATTTCCTGTCCAGTTCTCGTGAAAAGCCGAGAAGTAGCCGCCGAAATAGCCCAACCATGGAGCCGCTGCGAAGTTTTCCGGTGCACCTATGGTTCGGCTATTTTCTCGGCCAAAACTCTTAGAGAAAATTATCAATATTTCCTGGTGAACTTCAGCTGCTTTTTGAACGAAATGGGTGGACATATTAAAGGTTTATAGGACGAATCATGTACTGAGGTCGTAACAATGACCAATCTCAAGGCATCAGAACTGAGCAGAACTATCAGAAGTCATGGAAACCACAGAAAGGTGCTCTCTATAACGTATCCTCGCCCAGAAGTTCCCTCCATGTTCGAAGGTTCATTAATCCACTCCATATGGTCGGCATGGATCCTAAAAAGAGAGACTTTGCGTTCCCAAATTGGAGGGTTGGCGCGAACTCGGTGCTCCTATGTTGGGAGAGCATGTGGCACCGAGTTTGCGCCAACCTTCAACAGTGAACGCGCGAAGTCTCTTCCAGATCCAACTTATATAGCTAATATTCCTCCTGACTTTTGCAAACCCCGTGCGCAGCTCTTCGAATCGTTGTATAGGCGGGCAGTCTGCGTCTCTGCGAGTTCTAGGCGGGGCCTGCGCAGTCTCGTTGGCAGAAAAGCACCGGCGCGACCAGCGATTCCGCGTCGGCGAAGTTATCGCCTCTACAGTCGGCATGAATCTGTAGTGATAATCTGCGTCTCCTTACTGTAAGTTGGTGCAAACTTGGTGTCGTGTATGCTATAACGTAGGCGCGACCGAGTTTGCGCCAACCTCCAGTGGCGAACGCAAAGTATCACTAGGATCCACTACTCGGCGGTTAGCTGACCGCTGTTGCGCGGTCGTCTTCCGGAAAACAGCTCATAGACTGATTTTATCCCAGCAACTACCATCTTCTCTTGACGCTTATAATATTTTAGATGAACGTGATGATGACAGAATTCCCGAATTCCGCCCTCTTCCCACACCGCACCGACTTTCTCAGCTATGGTAAGTTTCCTTCCACATGACTTCCTAATCGGTTACAAGCCATGCTTAAAAAGCAGTGTTCACGATAATCTTCAAATTTGAGATTGATAAGTAGCCCCTGGTTAGAACTAAAATGACGTAGAAATTGAGAAAAACGCACCAGAAGTACACGAAATCCTTAAGTATCACCCCGCCTCTTAAATATCACAGGAAGTGTTTGTTGTGACAATGAAATCTTTTGTGTACCCGTTCTCTGCAATGCTCTACTCATCCTATTGCTCCGTTCTCTCTCTCCTTAGAGTCTCTAACTATTCCTACTTTGGCATAAAATATTCCTTTATTTTTGATTTACCCAAATTTCCCACCGGTGACAACCACCATGAGCATCTTCATCCAACCGGACAACTGGGGTCCATGTTATAGTAAAGAATGTCACTGAACATACACGCGATTGTTTTATCACCCTGTTTATCTTGAATTGCAGCCAGAATAACACGGTCCGCCAATAAATCCCTCTAATTGGCTTCCAGCTAGTACCGTAGTGTACGTCTACGACGCGTTCTCGGCAGGACCCGGGTGGCAGGGTGGGTGTGGCTTGGAGTGATTTGAGTATTGACGAATCGATCCTCTCTGCACGTAGGGTGCACACCCGGGTCTGCCGAGAAAGAGCGCGTCGTGGTCGTACACTACGGTACTAGCGGGCCAATTAGGAGGACTATTGGCGGACCGTGTTTTGTGCAATTAAAGATAAACAGAGTATAATGCGTTTCCTAGCTGTTTCTTCTGTAATTTTGGTAACACTTGGAGGCCAAAGCATATTGTTTTATGTAAAAACTCCGGGGATGAAAATCATCGTGAACACTGCCTTCAACTCTATTCTTTCCTCTCCAACTAAAAACTAAAAGTTATCGACGAAGAGGGGAAACCAATCCTGAGACTGCGTCACAGATTCGGCATTCGTGCGATTCGCGGAATCGTGAACTTTTTTTGAAAGAGTATGGCGGCCCATATATTCTCGCTATCAAGTTTAGTCTAGTAAATTGACGAGGCGCAAGCTATTGCAGGCTCTCGCCGCGCGCGTATGCATTCGCGACACTACCGGTCAGCAAGTTATCGATCTCGCGCTTTACGATCTACCTCCGTAACCCCATCCATTTACTCAGACTGAAGGCAGACTTGAAGGCACTGTTTCACAATAAACTTCATCCTCGAATTTTCCATGACTAACGCTTCTCTTGGCTCTCAGATTTAGCCAGAACATCGTCGAAGAAACAGGACGAAAAGCTACCCAGGAGCCGCAAATCGGCTTAGCAGAAAAGTGGGCAAACCCCGCCGCTTAGGTAAGTCCGGCCCCTTTCCGCTCCCTCGATGTGGAACAATGGAACACTCTGAGATCGTGAGATGAGCGATGGCTTCCGACTCAAAATCCCTGTTCTTCCTTTCATTCATCAACTTTCTCTCTTTTACTCAGATCAGCTCGCATACATTGGCTGCAAAAGAAGGAAGTTCCAAGCCCTCGGACAGACTCGTCCGCCAAGCATTCCTTTAGCTCATTTTTTTGACGGACCGAACTCCAGTTCCCAGGAGATCTTGTACGATTCCAGGGACATCATTGGAATCAGAATGAGACCGTTTTTTAAGGAATAGGCGAAAAAGAAAAGGATTTTTTGATCGTGAACACTGCTTTAATTGCAAGAGGAGACTCTAGTATGACCTGCGGGGCCAAGCCGAAGTTAAGGTCAATGTTCTTATCCCTCGCAGACAAGTCTGGTACCAATAATTATCGACCCCGAAGCGAATGAGAGGGTAGGCTAAGATCGGTTGGAGATGGATCGCTAGGTCATAAGGGGCGACAGCAGCGCCACCTGCCAATGCACTACACCCCCTACGTGTACATACCAGGTTGTCCAATAATTCTTGTCCAAAAATTTCATCATTTTTAATTTTTTTTCAACTTTATTGAAAAACAAGTCTAATCAACAATATAATCACCACAGTTATCCACAACAGTAGCCCATCGATCGGGCAGGTCGCTGATGCCCTTCGCCCAGAACTCCGTGGGCTGCGACTCGAAGAAGTCCGCGATGTCGGATTTGAGGTTGTCGTAGTTGGTGAATTTTCTTCCGGCCAAATGGTGCTTCAGCGGGCGGAACAAGTGGTAGTCGGAGGGGGCGAGGTCCGGGGAATACGGCGGATGGGCAACCGTCTCCCAGCCGAGCGTCGCCAACTTCTGCTGGGTCTCCTTCGCCACGTGGGGGCGCGTTGTTGTGCAGCAGGTGGACCGAGGCCCGTCGGGGGAAGGCTTTGCTCGGATGGCGGCGGCTAGTTTTCTCGAGCCTGATCCCGTGTAGATGGAGGCGGTAACCGTCCTGTCTTGCGGGAGCAACTGGAGCTGTACAGCATGCCCTTGGTGTCCCACTTCAGCAGCCAGAGCACGATCTTCAGCGGGTGCAGGTCGGCTTTCGGCGTCGTCGGCGGCTCTTCTTCGCGCGGAACCAAATTCGGCACGGCGGGCGACGTTGTCGTAGAGGGCCCAGCTCTCATCCCCAGTGACCAAGGTCCTCGAGAAACTGCTTGCGATGCGGACGAAGGAGGAGGGACTGGCAGACGGCCAGCGCGGCTCCTGCTTGCTGGCGTCCGTCAGACGGTGTAAGATTGGAGTCAGATTGTGGATGGTGGACTTGCTGCAGCCGAGCGTCGTCGCCCGTTCACGGGGTGGTGGCTTCCCGGCTCCTCCTTGATACAGCGACGGACTCTCGATCACCATCCGCACCGTGGAAGGCTCTCCCTGCTGTGCTCCCATGTCCTCGAGGCTCGTGTCGCCGCTCTCGAAACGATTGAGCCACTGGCTGATCTGTGCAAGTTGGGACACTGCATCCTTCTTGCACGCTCTGGGCAGATGTTGGCAGACCGCGGTGCCCGTGTCGTTGCTCCAGCAGCCACCTGCTGTAGTACACGAGCGTACCGAATTCGAGCTTGGTCCATTTTTTAGCTTGTACTGGTATTATCTAGACGCGGCGACTACGCCTTATATACCCCTAGCGTAGAACTTTGGAGAACCTTTCTAGAAGGTTATTACAGTTGTCTGATATTATAACACTTCTAAGGGCGAAAAATTATAGAATTTTGAAAACTTTCGGACAGGAATTATTGGACGGCCCGGTACTTTACATTTGCATCTAACGGAGGTGTAATTCCCAGGACGAAATCACCACCAGGCTTTTTTGAGGCCGCCCCACCCACCCTATACTGGCTTGTCAACCTCTGCACTGCTCCTCTTCGTGCTCACTCAATCTGTAGCAGAGTCTGCCGATTCAGCCGCCATCCAGCTTGCTTTATTCCGGTAAGTCCGCAGATTCCTAGAGCTTCAGGTGATACTGGAAAATAATGAATTCCAGTTATTTTCCTGACTATTGGAATCCTTCCTGCCATTTACATTTTGCGAGTATTTTCCTCATATTCTATTGTTTTATGGACTCCTCAACTATCGCATTACTCACGGGCAATGGTAAGTATGTAGACTGAAAAGAAGCTTGTATAGTCCCGGGCATTTCTTCAATGTGGACAGCAGAGATGTCGCGAAAGTGTCTGCCGTGGACCCGAAAGGTTCAGCGATCGATATCCCTATCGCTGGAATCACAGCTGTCAAAAGGGATATGTGCTAAAGGCGCTTTCCTGACATTACAGAATATGTGCACCAAAGTGCACACCGCAAAGTTTTCCTTGAGGTTCATTCGAAGCTGGTGGTGGGACTAAGCCGGTGATAGTATACGCAGCGTGATCGCACTAACGCTACTGTCAACCGCAGATCGATAGCAGGTAGATGGCAGGTTAGTCGCCCTACTCCGTAAGGTATGTACAACCTCTGCTTAAGGCGGCTGAGCCTGCTGTTAGAATAGAAAATATTTCATTTTAGTGTAGCTGCGCTTAATGAAGACATTTGTAGACAATTCGAAATCCGCTTCAGGCTTTTTTATTTATGCGTGCAGTCCGGAAACAACAAAAAATCTGAAAATTTAGATTCCTGCCAAAATTAACGATTTGGTAATGGTGAAAAAGCTTCAAAAATCTTGAAATATCTAAAATGATTTGACGTAAAATAGCCTCGAAAATAAAAAGTTAGAAAATGAAGTGAAATAACCGAAAATGCGATTTGGTGGTCGATCATGTCACAAGCTTCTGTATGCTGCCTTTAAAATTTCCTCAAAGTTTCAGCAAATCATGTGTGGTAGTATACGAATGATTCGTGCTAAAGAAACGCCTAGATGTTATGTGACTTTAAGAAAGCCATTTTAATATCTTCGCAAGAAAAAAATGAGTACCCGAAAATAAATTATCAAGGCGTTCAAAAACATTGATTCGGATTCAGTTTAAACTTTTTCTATATAGGTTGTTTTGGGTTGCTGTTAGAAATCTGGGGTCCATTTGCAGGTTTCTTTGAAAGGTTACGGTTGCCTCGGTCTAACCCAGGCGCTTCTCGGCCTCTAGCCGCACCGAACATTCATCGGAGCCGCCCGAGAGTTCGGCTCGTTCTCCCAAACTCCACGTCACTGTTCTTCGAGCAAACCTGAGGAGCCTGGGCAGCAACAGCAGTGGCCCGGAAGGCAACAGCAGTAACGAACCGAACTCTCCGGCGGCTTGGGGCCGAAAATCGCCTGAAAAGCTTCCCTTCGGGAGGAGTTTCGCGGGACAGGGGCTCTCTACACACCAAGGGAGGAGTTGTCTCGCATTCCGCGGCTCTAATTCCACTCGGGAGCACTTCGCTTGCATTGAGTCGCGTGACATGTCCAACTGCAAAACGAGACAACTTCTCCTCAGTGTGTAGAGAGCCCCTATCCCGAGTTTCGCTGGCGAATTTCGAAGGCAGTGTTCACAATGAAAATTCCTTTTCTGTTTTTCGCCTGTCTTGAAAACGGTCCCATTCTGAATCCAACTGTGTCTCTGGAATCGTACAAGACCTTCTGGGAACGGAGTTATGGTCCCTAAAAATTGAGGTAGGGAAGCATGGTGGACGAATTGTCCGAAGCTTGTAACTTTCGTCTACTGCAGTCAATAAACGCGAGCTGACTTGAGTAAAGAGAGAAGTTGAGAAAGAAGGGAAAAACGGGGCTTTTGATCGGAAACCATCGTTCATCTCACGATCTCGAGTGTTCCATTGTTCACGTCGAGGAGCGGGAAGGGGCCGAACTTGCCCATAGCGTCGGGGGTTGCACACTTTTCTGAGCCGCTTTGCGGCTCCTGAGCAGCTTTTCGTCCCGTTTCGTCGACGCTGTTCTGCTTCTGAGAGCCACGAGAAGCGTTTGTCATGGAAAATTCGAGGATGAGGTTTATCGTGAACAGTGCCTTTAACGAAATCCAGAACGCTGCGATAAAATGGTCCCAAAACGTCTTCATACTCAGAAGTTTTGAATCAAGTTAAATGTTACTTTTGAGTATGCTACTTGAAGTCTTCATGCAACTTGCTTTTATGTCACAAGTAACTTACTTTTATTAAACAATTAAGTTACTTCCAGAATACAAGTAACTTACCCCCAAAGCAATATTTAACTTATTCCTAAAGTGCAGGTAACCTCGGTACGGCTCCCTCCGAATACAGAGCATGCCCGCCCTGGTCCGTAACAGTGGCGCAATCTTCGCCGAGATCTGCTGTGAGGAACCATTCTCGACGGACCTCGGCGAAACCCCCCCCCTCCCAGCCGTGAGGATATCCCCTATGCCCCAGCGGTCAAAAATGGCCTCCGTAGAGTGACTCGAAGCCCCCTTCCAGGGGCGGCATCGGAATGCCGAATGAGGACTCAGGCCGCCGTCTTAGTCGGTGGATCTACTGAGTTCCACCGGGTCGATACGCACCGAATTCGTGGGAAACGGGTGCAAAAAAATCAACCCACTGAGTCCGACTGCGACCGTCTGATGCCCACCGCAATCCCCCTGGTCGATACTGATGGTTCTCAAGGGCGGGGCCAACGCACCGACTGAGTCCCACCGGATTCATCCTCACCCCACTCGGTCAATATAGGTGTTTCTCACGTGATTTGGGTGCATTCTTTCGCCCGACTCCGACCTGCCGAGTCCCGCCGCATCTCGACTCTCGTCGTCTGCGCACTGCCCCACCTACTGCTGCCGCTGACTATCGATTGCGTGTTTCACAGAGGAACAGGTTGGCGCTGGGGCAACCGGACTCAGTCGTACTCAGCAGGTTTCTCCACCCCGGACTCAGTCGGACTCAGCAGGTTTTTCGACGAAGTCTGACGGGGGCCCCAAGTGAAATGAGGCGCCTTTTAAACCGGCTGTGCACGTGTTGAGCACGTTGTAACGTGATCATTCGGTTTATCGTGCTTTCCCATGTTTCTGGTTGGATTTCAGTTGATTGCGGAGATTTATGGGTCAATGTAAGTTACTTGTGAAATTCATTAGTGGCAAGTAACAAGGTTCTGTCCATGTAGGTTACTTGCAAGTCTCAAACTTACAAGTAACTCAAAAAACTCAGATAAGCCACAAGTGACTTGATTTTGTCCGCATGTCGCGCAAGTATATAACTTGATTCGAAACTTGTGAGTAGGAGTTCTTTAGACTCCTTAGCAATAAGGAGTGGTCTACTTACCGATTTCCCTTAGATTGTGGAATGTTAGGGTGGGTATACGGTACATTTCTCGAGTACCCAATTTGGCTCAAAATCTCTAAGTTATATGGGTATTATTTGGGAAGCTGGAGCATGAAGTTGAGGTTTATTCGTCTGATTCCGGAATATCAAGGTAGGTTGAGTCCCAAAAGAGCCCCAGATTTGCGTTTAACACAATCAATAACTGCCAGTTGGAAGTTTTGAGGCAAATATAGAAATGTAACATGCAGAAATGACGCACCGGGAAATGCCTGTCTGAGCATGGGATACGAAGCATTCAAATTGTAACATTTAGATGGGCATAGTCGCTGAGTTCACCGACAAAACTCGACTGAAAATTGCTCATCTGTTGTTCACCCTAATCTCTGTCAATGCGTACATCGCTTGCGCAGTGATCAGCATTTGGTAGGGTTCTGCGACTGTATTTAGGAAGATGTTATGCTCCGTTTAAAATGGAGTGCACACACTCATGGTCCGCCACTGGTCCTCTACTGGCCGTCTACAACGGTAATCGACACGTTCTTGGCCGACCTCGGTGTGCATCAGGGCTGTGCGTAACTGAATTTTGTAATTTCGTAAATCGTAATTTTTTAAATTCCTCGTAATTCGTAAATCGTAATTCGTGAATCGTGACTGATCATGATCAATAAGCCCACGTATAGCCCAAACCTCGTTTGCTGTGGAGCCAACTCAGCACTTCAGTGATGAAGTGTTTCCATATCAGAGGTTTGAGGTCGGGTCTCAAAAAAACATTATTTTGGGCAGCACTCGACGAAATTTCCAGTATACATACGTGGGAACCGTTTTTTCGGTTCGAATGAATTTCTGGGCCCACCTAAGGACGTAGGGAGAGCTTGTTCGGTCAAAAACGGCTCATTGTGAAGATAAATAAGGTCGAATGTCTCAAATTCCGTCAAAAGAGGCCGGCCCTCCGACAGTCATCTGGCACAATTCGCTATCAGCCATCATATTAGCAACTGATCAACAATTGATACAATAAAACAGAGGGGAAGTTGATGGAATATATTATACGATTATGTGAAGAATGATTTTTCTACACACATCGGTTGACCTTTCCTTCTCCACAAATCACTTGAAAAAAGGATGAACTTTATTTGATCGTGAGATTGTTGGTCAAAACAGTGATCTCTAACGATCGACTCGAAAGTTGATTAAGAGATTTTCGGTCTGAAAAGGGGGTTTTCAATAATTTTTTCTGCGGTTCTTTTGACGCAGCTGTTATATAGGGTCCTAGAGCTCTCATTATATATGAAGAACTCAAAAAACGAAATCCATAGTGAACGAAGCCTATAAATAGAGAAATTGAAACTCTAAACTCAGTCCAGTATCGAGACTATGGCTCGAATTTACCCAACTTTTGATGAAAACATAGAGAATTATCGCTTCACCAACACGGTTCAATGAAAGCCAGCGAGGGTGATACCGTGACGAGAAAAAAAATTGGGGTTCGATAGTTTCAGGCTCAAATTTTCCAGGCAAGGGTACTTGGAAAAGGTTGTCATCCCAAATGTTTGCTATTTGCTGACACAGATATCGCGTCTGCTCTCTATATTTGTGAAGCGTCACTCTGAACGGAGTTGTAATTCCTCCCCCTAAACATGGTTAAGTTTGTTGGGGTGGAGACAGCGGTGTGAAGTGAAGGTTGTTAAGGATTCTGAAATAAAAAAGTGAAAATCTGTGAATTTCGAATTTAAACGTTTTCTTCTGATTTTCTTTTGAATTTAGAATATTCTTTGTATTATTTTTCGTTCTCTTTAATTTTAAAAACATTTATTGACCTTTTTCGAAAAGGTCGGTTGCTCTGCAGCCGTAGTTTTTGCTGAAATGTTTCGAACCAAATTTCGAAATTAACATTTTCCTTTCGTCGTCTGCTTTCGAAATTTCCGTGGAATTCTGCAACAAAGGGAATGTTAAGTTCCAACCTTTACTCGCTTCGAAACTCCAGCCAGGTCTCTAGAGTCGAGCCCCGTATGGAAAGTCTATATTGCGGTGGAAATCGTGTCCACAGATGCAGACGACCATTTTCACAGTCTGCAACTTGAAGGTAATCGTGCTGGCACGAATATAATTCGTGTCAGGACTTCGTGGTCCCAGCATGATTCTGTTCGCACTACATGTTGCAACAGGAGTTGTCTGCAACTGCGGACCGTCCGATATAGACAGTAGCTCCGCCAAATGTATGCGTCTCTCGTGTTCATCATGGGTACGAGAGCATTTCATGGAGATGAGCATTTACGGAGCTTACCCCCTCCGACCTGGCTCGCTCATTGAGCCAAAAAAATGGCTGGAACCCAATGGAAAGTTCGAGGCGGGTAGTGTGAGATGCGGAGCGGTCGGTCATACCTGAATCTCTTTATCAACAACTAAATTTGGACATAGCCGACCTACTGCTGACTACGCCCGGCTGGGAATGTCAGGGTAAGATCTCATCAAAAATTTTCTTTGGAAAGAATGATAACGTATCAGGAATGTGAAGGAAGCGTGAAATTTATCTATGCTCTAGACCGCGAATTTACACGATTTGTTACGATTTGTCACGATTCGTTACGATTTGAGCCATAATTTCGTAAATCGTAAATCGTAAAAAAATTGCCAAAAACACCCGAAATTCGTGAATCGTAATTCGTAATTCGTAATTACGCACAGCCCTGGTGTGCATCAGCTACCTCGTAAGCGATCGATAAGTCACTGCCACCGTTTAGCCATTGAGAATTCAGTGACGGCAGCGACATATCGATCGCCTATGAATGCCTGGAACGACCGAGAACGCGTTGATTGCCGTTGTACTGTGCTTATCTGGACGAAATTCCGGTCCGCAATTGCGTCTTGACACGCTTTGTGGCCGCACGCGCTCGAGTCAGCTGGGTTTCCAGCGCCAAAGCCGATTCGATGTGGCTTTTTTGTACAATTTTCTCCAATTTTTCTTAGCTCCCAGTTTCTAAAACCCACTTGGAGTCAGCAGATCGGCGGCTGCGGCGCTGGAAGCTCTTCTGACTCGGGAGCGTGCGGCCGCAAAACGTGTTGAGACGCAATTGCGGACCGGAATTTAGCCCAGAGAAACACAGTAGGGACCAGCTGAGTATCGGTGGCGGACCATGAGTTTGTGCAATCCATCATAAACAGAGCGCAGATAGTCAATAATACACATATACTTAGCTAATCCTCTAGGGACTTTATGGAGATCGGCACTCACGAATGGTACACTGCGAACCAGATCTTCTTCGATCAAAACCTCTTCTGTCTCCTGCCCACTTTCGATCACAACAGGTAACTTTCCCAAATATTCGTCATTCATGATTTTAAAAAAAAGCATTCCGAGGGTAAAGTGTGTCTAAATGACTGTCCACCCACGAGGCCAGCGTGCGTGCTAAGCAGCCGTCGCAAAGGCATTTTTTTCGGTCAAGCCTATACACGACAGGAAAAAGCTGGCTGGGCTATTATCTTCTTTGAGAACTCTTTCGAGACCTGCAGTTAACTGTTTATTATTTTCGTTTATTATTTCCTTCTCTAGAATTCGATAAGGTGAGTTCAAGTTAGCTCATTTGTGAGATTTCGGTAGGCATGCGGTGGGGCCTACCCCGTTGCGAGAGAGGAGGGGGGAACTTCTATTTTTCGTTCAAGGCAGTGTTCACGAAAAAAACTTCCTATTCTGTTTCTTCGCCTATCTTGAAAATTGTCCCATTCTGATTCCAATGATGTCTCTGGAATCGTACAAGACCTTCTGGGAACGGAGTTGTGGTCCCTCAAAAGTTGAGCTAGGGAAGCATGGTGGACGAGTTTTCCGAGGCTTGTAACTTCCGTCATTTGCAGCCAATGTAGGCGAGCTACTTGAGTAAAGAGAGAAGTTGAGAATGAAGGGAAAAACGGAGATTTTGATCAGAAACCATCGCTCATCTCACGATCTCGAGTGTTCCATTTTTCACGTCGAGGGGCAGAAAGGGCCTGGACTTTCCCAGAGCGGCGGCGTTTTCCCACTTTTCTAAGCCGTTTTGCGGCTCCTGGGTAGCTTTTCGTTCCGTTTCTTCGACGCTGTTCTGCTTCTGAGAGCCACGAAAAGCGTTTCTCATGTAAAATTTGAGGATGAAGTTTATCGTGAACAGTGCCTTAAAGTGTCTGTTCGATTAGTTTCTTGCAGTTTGTAATGAACTATAAATGGCCCAATCTGATCTATGTGTTTTTCTCCTATTAAATCCTCTCCTGCTTCTGAAAAACATAAAAATGGGCTAAAGGCGTTATTTTGGATGTTAATTTTTGCGAAAGCGGTCAGGTAATGCCAGTCAAGTGCAATCGCTATGTTTTTGGAAACTATTTCTGAAAAAAGAATGGTTCACAAGTTTTCGGTCAAAGCTGGCTTCTTATTATACTAGGATGCCCTAATTTCACAGAATATGAATTTCCTAAAGGCAGTGTTCAGGATAAAAAATGTGTTTCAGATTTCACTAGGAATGGGTAGTGAAGGGGCACACTGTAACGTTGACGTCGAAAGAACGCATGAAAACAAGCTAAGGAAGATCCTCAAAAGAGCCCGAAGTAGCCACTTCGAGCGCAAGGCAAATCCCAAAAGCGCAACGCCCGCGCTCCAACGTGAACAAATGAAAACTCGAGATTGTGAGATGTGCGATGATTTCTAATCAAAAGCCCCGTTCTTCCCTTCATTCTCAAATTCTCTCTTTACTCAATTCAGCTCGCATTTATTGGCTGCAGAAGACGAAAGTCACAAGCCTCGGACAACTCGTCCACCATGCTTCCCTAGCTCAATTTTTAGGGACCATGACTCCGTTACCAGAAGGTCTTGTACGATTCCAGAGACATCGTTGGATTCAGAATGGGACCGTTTTCAAGACAGGCGAAAAAACAGAAAAGGAATTTCCATCGTGAACACTGCCTTTAAGAAACAAAGGAGGTTTAAAGGCAGCATACGCGCTCGTAAACGTGTTTGAGATAACCACGGAAATGGAATTGTATAGCTCATAAGACAACGCCTACGCATTTTGAAGCGTCAAAAAACGACCCGCAATGCCGTTAAAGGAGTAAAATTTGTCTCCGCCCCTGTATATGCCCGCCGCCTGTATTTGCGTCCTTCTCCAAAACAGGGTTGCTGGGGCGATCTCATCGTCGTCGGTGTATGAGGCTTACTCGTTGTAGTTACTAAACCACCCACAAATGTCGCCGACTGTGGAAATGTCGCAGCACTCCTGTTTTGGAAAAGAACAGGAAATATGTACAAGGGGCGGGCAGATACTAAGGCGGGGCCAACGTCTTATTCATGCGGCGTCATTTTGTGTCGTTTTTGACGCTTCGAATTGCGTAGACTTTGTGTTCCGAGCTATACCATTCCATTTCCGTAGTTATCTCGAACACGTTTGCGAGCGCGTTTGCTGCCTTTAACAAGGGAACTCCTTTTCGTCAAACTGGCCATTTCAAATTAACAGAGGTCATCTAGGGTGCTAACGTCAAATCTGGGGTCTATTTGTCGAAATTCGGAGGTTCACTGCAGGTCGCGGTAGGTAACATGCCATCCAGGGGGCCAAACCTACCTTAAAGGCAGCATACACGTTCGAAAACGTATTTGAGATTACAACGGAAACAGAATGGTATGGCTCGGAACATAACGCCTATGCGTTTTGAAGCGTCAATTACAACCCACAATGCCGTTACAGGAGTAGCAAGATTGGCCCCGCCCGTATTTTCACGCCCCCTGTATTTGTCCTTTTCGTCCAACGCAGGGTTGCTGTGTCAACTTCGCCCTCAGTGACGTGTGTGGATCACTTGTTAGGCTATCCACCAACAGTACCGACGGTGAAGATGACCCAGCAACTCTGCGTTGGAGGAAAAGGCCAAATACAGGAGGCGTGAAAATACGGGCTTGGCCAAACTTGCTACTCCTGTATCGGCATTGTGGGTCGTTTTTGACGCTTCAAAATGTGTAGGTGTTATGTTCCGAGCCATACCATTCTATTTCCATAATTATCTCAACCACGTTTACGAGCGTGTATGCCGCCTTTAAAGGCAGTGTTCACGATGAATATCGCACTCGCGTTCGACACAAAAGTGGGATTGTTCGGTCGTGAGGTAACTAATCGTGAAGAAACGGCGAAGAAAAACGTCCAGAATAAGTCAAAATTACGGTTTCTAAGTTCAGGTCGTGGACGAGAATCATGGCCCCTCTGATTTCGGCAAGCGCGCGCTAATCGCGAAATCTGCGCAAATCGATCATGCTAAACAGAGTTGCTTGGCAATTTGCCATCGAGACGTGTGCGGCGCCACAAGCTCGTCCGAATGGGGGGCGGACCGGGATAGGTAAGCGCCCCGGGAGAGCTTTCAAAACCGTTTTTATTGATTTCTTGCCAGTTTTCGTTGCTTTCTTCGACCCTATCCTCTACAGCACCTGCCAAATTAGTTTTTCACACCGAGACGTCGAGAACGAGATTTATCGTGAACACTGCCTTTAAAGGCAGTGTCCTCGATAAAAACCATGTCTGATTTTTTGGTGGAGATCGGCAGCTGCGGGGCCTAGCGCAACCCTAACGTTGAAAAAATTAAGAAAAAGATGAGCTCGGAACGGTCCCCTACGGCCCCAAAGTTGGACACCAGTCAGCTCGTCACACCCCAGATGCACATTCCACGCCCACCGACGTGAACAAATGAATGCTCGAGAATGTGAGATGAGCGATGGTTTCCGATCAATAGCCCTGTTCTTCCCTCCATTCTCGACTTCTCTCTCTTTTCAGGTCAGCTCGCATACATGGGCTGCGGAAGACGGAAGTTACAAGGCTCGGACAACTCGTCCACCATGCTTCCCTAGCCCGATTTTTGAGGGACCATAACTCCGTTTCTAGAAGGTCTTGTACGATTCCAAAAACATCATTGGAATCAGCATGGGACCGTCTTCAAGATAGGCGGAAAAGCAGAAGAACGACTCCTATCGTGAACACTGCCTTTAATAACTCAAAAATCGGCAAATAGACATCGAGATCGTATTCAGAACAGCATAGAAACAGTGAGTCGAGTCCGAGACTTTGCCTGAACTACCTTATACCCACTGTTATCTACCGTAAATTGTCAAAATCGATAAACTAACTTCAGATTCGGGTTTAGCACTCCAAATAACCCATTGAGAAACATTCTGAGCCATTTCCACCGTAGCGTTCCGGAAACCGTCAAAAGTCGATTTTTCTATCAAATTTTTCAGCCGGTGGGAAGCTTTGAACGAATTCAGTCGAAAACTTTGGAAGACCGACAAACAAACCGCAGATTCGTGATGTAACCTCCTGCGAGAATTTTAACCTAAGTTTGAAATAATTCTCTCACACGCTTTCTGAAGCCCCTAATCGATCTAAGTAAACGCTCAACCGAAAATCCGTACAAGTGGAAAACGCTAAAACTATAAGGAAAATTCGGAAAATGTGCTTTCACCCGTTCTTTGCCCAAGGGGTTGTTTTGAGCCCCGAACACGATTGTGAGGTCCGTGTCCAGGTTTCGAAAAGATCACTGAGCGTTCCGGAGGGTACTTAAAATACTTATGACAAGGTTCCACCTAAAATAATCGGAATGGCAGTAGGAGACGGAACTAAGGGATAGTTTCTGTAACAGCCAGCTGTGAAACCACCTGGAGAAGCTCGTCCATTAACGCCCTTCGCAATGGCCGTTTAACACGCACGCCGATCTCCTGGGCGCATTTGGACGCTTTTTAAGTCCGTATAAGGCACAATCAACTCGATTTCGACGCGATAAGTCATAAGTAACTTTTTAAAAAGTTAAACTTCGAAAAGTTCTGAAGTAATGCTCTAACCTTGAGAGCAGAGAGTCTAAGCATTACTCAGGAATTTCTGAACAAGTTACCTGAGACCTTGACGCAAGTTGCGTGAAGCCTTCACGCAACTTACTCTGAATTCACATGTAACTTGAGACGATGTTACGTGCAACTTGCCGTGGTTCTCAAATAAAGTCACGCATGACTTGCCTCAATATTACATGTAACTAACTAACGCAACATTGGGATTACTTACCATGTTATTATATGAGACCTAACACCGACACGCAACGCGGCTGCCACACCGACACGTGAAGCGGCCGGCGAAATGACGCGCAATGCGGCCGGGTCGCCCAGAGCCACCTGGGGCCGCCAGGTGTTTCGGTGGAGCCTCCAGCGGCTAGGCAGGTTCAAGTACCTCAAACTTGGGTAAGTGAACCGACGACGGTGCACACATCTGAGTCCTGCCTCAGGAGTGCGTCGTATACTTTCCTTGGAGACGCACGCCGCGTAGATAAGTTGCATGTGCGATAAAATAGCACATTTAGGTTACATGCGAGTACTTTATGTCGCATGTAAGTCAACTTGCACCGTGCAACATACTCACAATGTTGAAGGTCGCAGGTAACTGAAAGTCGTAAAGATAAGTTGCAGGTAACATTCAAAGGGACCATAAGTCGCATGAAATTTAATGGGAAATTCCTGAGTAAACGTTGGCGTTTTCGTAATATCATCTGCTCCGTGAATCAGGTATAATCTATCTGTCACAGTAGTAAGTTTCTTGCTAAGCAGGTGTTAGTTACATGTATCGTAAGTGTATGTTGCTTGTGAATTAAAAGAATGTTGGTTGAAGACCACGTGCTAATCTATCCAATACCAACATTTTTCAACTCGATTCAGGACTTCTGAGTACTTCGAGTTTTAATCGCGTTCTTTTCTCCCCCTGGGGGGATGGGCCGATCCCAGCAGCAGTGCAACGCTGGGCCGACCCGTGACGAGGTGCGAGCAAGCCCGCGACCTCGTCCGGTTTCAAAAATCAAATAACCTTAACGAGACTCATTCGAATCTCTATCGAAGGTTAATTCGATAAGAACAGAAACTAAACTTTGATCTTAGCCAAAAGGCCGAGAAGCGATGTGGGTGGTCGGCTGCCTCCAACGGCCACCCACAGCGCCTCGTATTACGCTCGAGTCACCTGATAACTATCTGTCGCCGAGTGAGAGCGCCGAGAATTAGAGAAGTAATGGCAGACATTTCGTAACCTCGCATGGTGGTTTTGAGAAGGTTTGAAGTGTAAACCCTCATTAAATGTCTCAATTGAAGGACTTTTTGGGTCAATAGGACGGTTTCTCATAAATATGAGTGGATTTACCCCAGAAAAAAGGCTGTATCGTTTATATTACTTTATTTCGACATTTTCAGAACATTAATTCATTTTTTTTTTCATATTTCCTATTTTTCTTCTTATTTTGGTTTCACTAAATTATGATATTTGGACGCTTCCAGCCAAATAAGAAGAAATTTTTAAAGAAAATATCTGATCAACATTTTCAAAAACGGGTGATTTCGAGGCCTTGAAGTTCATGCTCAGTCGAGTTTTCTTATTTTATGTTTAAAAATGTTTTGGAAGGCACTTACGAAAAATCATTCATTCGAGGATTTTAAAAATACCAAACCCGAAAAATTACTAGTTGTGAGTACTTTCAGCTCACAAGAAGTTCCGGGGCTTTGAGGTTGCACTGAATTGATATTTTAGTGTTTTATTTGATTTTTTTTATAAATATAATACTTCCCAATTTATTTATTTTTTGTTTTCTCACGTTTTTATACTAGCATGTTTTCATTGGTTTCGGAAAAAAATTAGCTTGATAATTTGAAAAATCATTCAATGGAGATTTCTGATAGCGGATTATTTCAAAGTGATTGAACAGTTCATAGAAAACAGTTTTCTGGGAATCATTGATCCGAAGATCAGAGAAACAACGCAATTAAAAATTCCTTTATGTCTAAATTTTATTTGATTTCATCATGTACATATTATGCTTGTTCCGAATCGAATAATCGGATGAGTATCCGACTGTTTCAGTCGGATAAAAAAGTCGACTTTTTATTCGAAGAGTCGGATATTCGAAAAAGTGCGATATCCGACTACAGTCGAAAAGTCGAATATTCGAAAAAGTCCGATATCCGACTACAGTCAAAAAGTCGAATATTCGAAAAAGTGCGATATCCGACTATAGTCGAAAAGTCGAATATTCGAATAGTTCAAAATCCGACTATAGTCGTAAAGTCGGTTATTACAACCTGAAAGCAGAAAAACTGCTCGTCATTCACACTCTCCTCGAAAATAATTACGGTTTTTCGGGATTCTGTTATTAATTTTAGTTATTCATTTGAACATAATATTTAATTTTATTTGCTTTTGGAAGATACTTTGTGGGTGTAAGTCAGATGGGAGCGATTTTTTTTAAGAAACCTTATCATGTTGAAGACTGACCTCTGCTATTTGTTGGACGACTACGGTGCGTGTCTAAAGTATGGAGGCACCATATTTTCGGGGCCTCCTAAACAGGTAGCAGCGGCCGTTTATCCACATCGTTTAACAAGCTGAATACGCATGAAGTTGGTACATTGATACATGATAAAACTCGTAGAACACCTCCACTGGCAAAACAGTGTGATGGAATACGTATGGATAAACGGTCGCTGCTGCCTGTTTAGGTTTTCTCCATATTTTCGTGGGATAATTAAACCGATGGATCGTTGTGGGCACCGTTCTGTGTATCTGTCAAGTTTTCCCTTTCGTATCCAACAGCTCACAACTCTGCCCATGGGTAGCAAGATGCTTCCAAGGGGGCGGCCTGTTATGCTCTCTCATTCCTTAGTGCAGGATTTTCGGGTTCTGGCGACGCTCGCTAAAACCCGCTTCGTCTCGCATCAAAGGTGCAAGGGTGCAAGCTCTAAGCATATTCGACGCAAAAACGAAGGCGATATTCTCCATTTCGATGTCTTTAAGCCCGTAAATTCTCGCCTTAATTGTTGCGAGAATTTACGGGTTTAGCGACAGCTTGTGTCGAACAGCGATCTCATCCCGCGTTGGCTACGCTGAACGCAGGGATGCCCTTCGTCGTGCTGTTACAGTCATCTCACGAATCGATAACTCGATACACTGTGGCTGATCGTGATGGGTGACTCTGAACCACTCTTTGGAAGACCGTGTCAGGAATACTTTTGACCGCGGGGATGCTGCAGGCCGTGGAAAAAACGGCAGTGCGGTCTGTCGCAGCGGAGATCGGCCTATAATTCTGATCAGGACAGGGTGGATCGATGGAAGCGAGAATCTTCCACCTTTTTGCAGCGTTCTCGGCAAGAATTTCCGTAGTTCGTGAGGGTGACGTAGCTGAAATTCCATCAACTGGGACTAATGTGTCCGTAGTTTACGTTTCCTCCGTTTACGAGTGTGATTTATCTCCGTTCGTCGCGTGCGTCTGCGTGCGTGCGCTGCGTCTCCTTTTCCCCACGATTTCTCGCTGTCTCTACCCTTGCTTCGCACAAGGGCGCGAAGGAACCGAGTAAATCTGGCTCGGAACGAGAGGATAAATTCTCGCGATAAAATTAGACCAGATGCATCCAAAACCGTGGGAATCTCCTGTTCTTGCGTGATGCATCTCGCGACCCGTCGGCAGAGAGCAGGTTCTCCCAGCAAGAATTACTTCTAGCAACTTTTTTGAAACTTCTGCTGTGCTTCTCTGGCTCAAATTCCGGTCCGCGATTACGTCTCGACACGCTTTGCGGTCGCACGCGCTCGGGTCGGTCGAGTTTCCAGCGCCAAAACCAACTCGATAGGCCTTTTTTATACAATTTTCTTCTATTTGTTTTGGTTTCCAGTTTTCAAAACCCACCTAGAGTCAACAGATCGACGGCTGCGGCGCTGGAAGCCCTTCCGACTCGGGAGCGTGCACCGCAAAGCGTGTCCAGACGCGATTGCGGACCGGACTTTGGCCCAGTGAAGCACAGTATGTCCTTACACTGTTCCCAAACTGTAGAGGCACTTTCCTATACGGTGGTAGAACTCAGAATATCTGATATTTCATAGCAAATCAAAATGTAATAGGCTCTCTACCGTAATAATCAACTTCAAAAACAAGGTTAAATATATTAATAAAAGTATTATATAATCAATTTAGTCTCCTTCCCAAGCAAATCGGACCGCTCTGACTGATCGGCGAACGTATTCATTGCGAACTGCCTTTTTCCCATCTAAATTGGAGAATATATCACGCTAGCAGCATATTGCTACGGAAACTCCACCAGATATAAGCTCTTACCACGAAACCTCTGGCAAACACATATAAGCCACGCCTATACATCCACCAGCCAGTCATATCGGTCTGATTTTGGTTTGAAAAGTGATGTTTCAAGCCGTCAGAATGCCCGCGAGTGGATGAGTGAGAAATCCATGTGTTTTCATGCAAAAAATCAGTTACTCGAACCTCAATGTTTTTCATAGTCGGATAAAAAAAGTCGACTTTTTATTCGATAAGTCGAATATTCGAAAAAAAGCGATATTCGACTACAGTCGAAAAGTCGAATATTCGAAAAAGTGCGATATCCGACTATAGTCGAAAAGTCGAATATTCGAAAAAGTGCGATATCCGACTACATTCGAAAAGTCGAATATTCGAAAAAGTGCGATTTGCGGTTATAGTCGAAAAGTCGAATATTCGAAAAGGTGCGATATCCGACTATAGTCGAAAAGTCGAATATTCGAAAAAGTGCGATATCCGACTATAGTCGAAAAGTCGAATATTCGAAAAAGTGCGATATCCGACTATAGTCGAAAAGTCGAATATTCGAAAAAGTGCGATATCCGACTATAGTCGAAAAGTCGAATATCTGAAAAAGCGCGATATCCGACTATAGTCGAAAAGTCGAATATCTGAAAAAGCGCGATATCCGACTACATTCGAAAAGTCGAATATTCGAAAAAGTGAGATATCCGACTATAGTCGAAAAGTCGAATATCCGAAAAAGTGCGATATCCGACTATAGTCGAAAAGTCGAATATTCGAAAAAGTGCGATATCCGACTATAGTCGAAAAGTCGAATATCTGAAAAAGCGCGATATCCGGCTACAGTCGAAAAGTCGAATATTCGAAAAAGTGCGATATCCGACTATAGTCGAAAAGTCGGATATTCGAAATAAATTTCATTTGGAACAAGTATTTGCGTCCTTCTCCAAAACAGGGTTGCTGGGGCGATCTCATCGTCGTCGGTGTATGTGGCTTACTCGTTGTAGTTACTAAACCACCCACAAATGTCGCCGACTGTGGAAATGTCGCAGCACTCCTGTTTTGGAAAAGAACAGGAAATATGTACAAGGGGCGGGCAGATACTAAGGCGGGGCCAACGTCTTATTCATGCGGCGTCATTTTGGGTCGTTTTTGACGCTTCAAATTGCGTAGACTTTGTGTTCCGAGCTATACCATTCCATTTCAGTAGTTATCTCAAACACGTTTGCGAGCGCGTATGCTGCCTTTAACAAGGGAACTCCTTTGGTCAAACTGACCATTCCAAATTAACAGTATTATTCTAGAACCAGTTTTGGACGTAAAGTCTGAATATTCCCTTCGCAGCTGCCTAGACTAACTGTGAAGAAAGTCATAAGCGTTTTTAAAGCTTGCGAAAAGGCTAGTACCCATCAGCCAATACTTTGGGTGTTTCGAAAAAAATCCGGACTCTCCTCAGAACGTGTATGTAGAGGTAGTCTAGGATGCTAAAATTAAATCTGGGGTCCATTTGTCGAAATTCGAAGGTTTACTGCAGGTCGGGGTAGGTGTCATGCCATCTAGGGGGCCATACCTACCTTAATAACTTGAAAATCGGCAAATAGACATCGAGTTCGTATTCAGAACAGCATAGAAACAGTGAGTCGAGTCCCAGACTTTGCTCGAACTACCTTATACCCACCGTTATCTACCGTTGTCAAAATCGATAAACTGACTTCAGATTCGTGTTGGGCACTTCAAATAACCCTCAGAGAAACGATTTGGGTCACATCTATAGTAGCATTCCGGAAATCGTCAAAAGTCGATTTTGCTATCAAATTTTTCAGCCGGTGGGAAGCTTTGAACGAATTTAGTCGAAAACTTTGGAAAACCGACAAACAAACCGCAGATTCGTGATGTAACCTCCTGGGAGAATTTTAACCTAAGCTTGAAATAATTCTCTCACACGCTTTCTGAAGCCCCTAATTGATCTAAGTAAACGCTCAACCGAAAATCCGTACAAGTGGAAAACGCTAAAACTTTGAGGAAAATTCGGAAAATGTGCTTTCACCCGTTCTTTGCCCAAGGGGTTGTTTTGAGCCCCGAACACGATTGTGTGGTCCGTGTCCAGGTTTTGAAAAGATCACTGAGCGTTTTGGAGGGTACAAAAGGTACGAAAATCAGGTGAAAATGCCTAGTACCTTTTTTCAGAGTGGCTCCACGCAGCTGCAAAGAGCATACTCGCTCGACGTTCAGAAATAATTCTAAAAAGTACATTTCATACGGAATGGTTTGTGTAACTAATAGTATGTAGTTTCCCTGTAAGAGGCAAAATAACACGTCAAACGGATTAGTTCATCTATTGGCCACCTCAAAATGTCAAACCGAACATATTCTAGACGACGGAAAAAGAACCAAAAACAGAATTATACCACCAAAAAGGGTTTAACCCTAATTCATGGCTACCAAACTCTTCGAAATTGTTGTTTGAAATACTTATGACAAGGTTCCACCTGAAATGATCGGGATGGCAGTAGGAGACGGAACTAATGGATAGTTTCTGTAACAGCCAGCTGTGAAACCACCTGGAGAAACTCGTCCATTAACGCCCTTCGCAATGGCCGTTTAACACGCACGCCGATCTCCTGGGCGCATTTGGACGCTTTTTAAGTCCGTATAAGGCACAATCAACTCGATTTCGACGCGACAAGTCATAAGTAACTTTTTAAAAAGTCAAACTTCAAAAAGTTCTGAAGTAATGCTCTAACCTTGAGAGCAGGGAGTCTAAGCATTACTCAGGAATTTCTGAACAAGCTACCTGAGGCCTTGACGCAAGTTGCGTGAAGCCTTCATGCGACTTACTCTGAATTCACATGTAACTTGAGACGATGTTACGTGCAACTTGCCGTGGTTTTCAAATAAAGTCACGCATAACTTGCCTCAATATTACATGTAACTTACGCAACATTGGGAGTAACTTACGATGTTATTATATGTGACCTAACACCGACACGCAACGCGGCTGGCACACCGACACGTGAAGCGGCAGGCGAAATGACGCGCGATGCGGTCGGGTCGCCCAGAGCCACCTAGGACCGCCAGAGTTTCGGTGGTCTCCAGTGGCCAGGCGGGTTCAAGTACCTCAAACTTGGGTAAGTGAACCGACGACGGTGCACACATCTGAGTCCTGCCTCAGGAGTGCGTCGTATACTTTCCTTGAAGACGCACGCCGCGTAGATAAGTTGCATGTGGGATAAAATAGCACATTTAGGTTACAAGCCAGTTCTTTGTGTCGCGTGTAAGTCAATTCGCATCGTGCAACATACTCACAATGTTGAAGGTCGCAGGTAACTGAAAGTCGTAAAGATAAGTTGCAGGTAACATGCTAAGAGACCATAAGTCGCATGAAACTTAGTCAGAAATTCCTGAGTAAATCTTGGTGCCTTCGTAATACCACCTGCTCCATGAATTAGGTATAATCTATACATCACAGTAGTAAACTTCTTGCTAAGCAAGTGTTTATTACATTTATCGTAAGTGCATGTTGCTTGTCATTTAAAAAGAATGTTGGTTGAAGACTTCATGTAATCTACCCAATACCAACATTTTTCAACTCGGTTCAGGACTCCTGAGTACTTCTACTTCCAATCACATTCTTTTCTCCCCCTGGGGGGATGGGCCGAACCCAGCAGCAGTGCAACGCTGGGCCGACCCGTGACGAGGTGCGAGCAAGCCCGCGACCTCGTCCGGTTTCAAAAATCAAATAACCTTAACGAGACTCATTCGAATCTCTATCGAAGGTTAATTCGATAAGAACAGAAACTAAACTTTGATCTTAGCCAAAAGGCCGAGAAGCGATGTGGGTGGTCGGCTGCCTCCAACGGCCACCCACAGCGCCTCGTATTACGCTCGAGTCACCTGATAACTATCTGTCGCCGAGTGAGAGCGCCGAGAATTAGAGAAGTAATGGCAGACATTTCGTAACCTCGCATGGTGGTTTTGAGAAGGTTTGAAGTGTAAACCCTCATTAAATGCCTCAATTGAAGGACTTTTTGGGTCAATAGGACGGTTTCTCATAAATATGAGTGTATTTACCCCAGAAAAAAGGCTGTATCGTTTATATTACTTTATTTCGACATTTCCAGAACATTAATTCATTTTTTTTCATATTTCCTATTTTTCTTCTTATTTTGGTTTCACTAAATTATGATATTTGGACGCTTCCAGCCAAATAAGAAGAAATTTTTAAAGAAAATATCTGATCAACATTTTCAAAAACGGGTGATTTCGAGGCCTTGAAGTTCATGCTCAGCCTAGTTTTCGTATTTTATGTTCAAAAATATTTTGGAAGGCACTTACGAAATAAATCATTCAGTCGAGGATTTTAAAAATACCACACCCGAAAAATTACTAATTGTGAGTACATTCAGCTCACAAGAAGTTCTGAGGCTTTGAGGTTGCACTAAATTAACATTTTAGTGTTTTATTATATTCTTTCAAAAATTATTATTTCTCAAATTATTTTGTTTGTTTTTTCACGTTTTTATACTAGCATGTTTTCATTGATTTCGAAAAAATTATTTTGGTAACTTGAAAAATCATTCATTGCAGCGGATGATACCGGAGGAGTTCAAAGTGATTCAACAGTTTATAGAAAACAGTTTTCTGGGAATTATTGATCCGAAGATTAGAGAAACAACACAATTAAAACATTCCTTTATGTCTAAATTTTATTTGATTTCATCATGTACATACAGTGCGGCTTGTCATATACATACTTCCACCGGGAATTTTGAAGATATCGCTCTCCAGCGTTATGCTGGTCCTATTCTACTGTGATGAGCGGATTCAAGGTGTTGGAAAACTAAATATTTATGATTCCAGATTTGCTTTCTCTCCAAGAACTTCTTTATAACACTTTTTTCCAATTTTCGGTCGTTCCATAATATTCTACCACCTTGCATAAATGGCTATTAGAACACCTTTCTGTTCCAGCCAAACTTAAGTTCGAGTCGAAATTGAAGAAACCTTTCCTTTTCTGCATAAATCGTGATCCTCAACTGTTTAGGGTGGATTATTCCCAGACCTAGGCCTCCCATGACGCAGAAATCAGCAACTGTCACATCCATGGTTGAAATTAGAGAATCCAATAACCCGTTTTTAGTTTAACGAAAAAATACGGGCACCTTCGGCCAAAATGATAGCTGGGAGAGCGTAGAAGCTTTCTGGAAGTGAAGAGCAACAAATTTTGAAGCGGAAATCCAACACAACGGCTAGCTTTAAAGAGATCCAGATTAACCTTGGTCTGCCTATGTGTAAGCTCGTTGTCTGAAGGGTATCAAAATGCATCGATAGCGTTGCTAGAGGAGTGATTTAAGGCACAGAACACCCTCAGATATCAAATTAGAGATTTTTATGTAATTGTGCAGAAGACCCCTCCTGTATAACACCTGCCAAATGCGAGATCTCAATTCCTCCAAATAAGCGAGATATAAGCGACCACCACAGGCTCGACCCCCTACCAGATTTTCGAACTCAATAGCGGCTCGGTAGATGAATGTATTCCAACAAGTCTTCGTTTTTCAGTCAACTGCCGGTCTGCCTCCTTATCCTGGCGCGCTCTCGCCCAACGATTACGAATGAAGAGAAATACAGGTCCTAGACAACTCGCCCACCATATTTTCACACTCAGTCTTTCTGGTCAGTCTTCGTTGCCTTCTTCGACCTTATCCTCTCCAGCATCTGCCAACTTAGTGTGTCACACCGAGACCTCGAGAACGAGATTTATCATGAACACTGCCTTTAAAATTTCTGAACGAATGAAACTTTCCGAAGCACTTCCTTTTTAGAATCAAAAAAGCTTTTGTTGACAATGTTGTGTAATAAATGAGTTTATCGAACATGGTTTTTCAGATTCACTAATAAATGTTTCCCTCCCGAAATGAGAACTTCCGGAATTATGCAAACCACCCGCTCTCAGAAATCTGGAATGGATGATTTTTTTGTAGCGGCCTTCCGAGCGGCTTCTAGGTATAGAGACCTTTTAAAGGCACAGTACACCCAAAAAATTTATTTTCAGATTTTATGCGTATCATGGAGAGAGTCACATGCTGATTAACGTGGTATCTCTGAAATCGTCCTTGACCCCCTATGAACAGAGTTATAGCTCCGTGAAGATGCCTATATTCTGAGTGTGAAAATATGGTGGACGAGTTGTCTCGGACCTGTGTTTCTCTTCATTCGTAATCGTTGGGCGAGAGCGCGCCAGGATAAGGAGGCAGACCGGCAGTTGACTGAAAAACGAAGACTTGTTGGAATACATCCATCTACCGAGCCGCTATCGAGTTCGAAAATCTGGTAGGGGGTCGGGCCTGTGGTGGTCGCTTATATCTCGCTTATTTGGAGGAATTGAGGTCTCGCATTTGGCAGGTGTTCTACAGGAGGGGTCTTCTGCACAATTACATAAAAATCTCTAATTTCATATCTCAGGGTGTTCTGTGCCTTACATCACTCCTCTAGCAACGCTATCGATGCATTTTGATACCCTTCAGACAACGAGCTTACACGTAACGGGATTCTCTAATTTCAACCATGGATGTGACAGTTGCTAATTTCTTCGTCATGGGAGGCCTAGGTCTGGGAATATGTAATCCACCCTAAACAGTTGAGGATCACGATTTATACAGAAAAGGGAAGGTTTCTTCAATTTCGACCCAAACGTAAGTTTGGTTGGAACAGAAAAGTGTTCTAATAGCTATTTATGCGAGGTGGAAGTATATTATGGAACGGCCGGAAATCGAAAAAAAAGTGTTATAAAAAAGTTCCTGGAGAGCAACCAATTTTGGAACCATGAATATTTAGTTTTTCAACACCCTGAATTCGCTCATCTCGCTCATCACAATAGAATAGGCCCAGCATAACTCTGTACAGCGATATCTTCAAAATTGCCAGTGGAAGTGTATGATAAACCGCACTGTATGTACATGATGAAATCAAAGAAAATTTGTACATAAAGGAATTTTTTGATTGTGTTGTTTCTCTGATCTTTGGATCAATAATTCCCAGAAAACTGTTTTCTATAAACTGTTGAATCACTTTGAAATAATCCGCTATAAAAAATCTCCAATTAATGATTTTTTAAATTACTAAAATAATTTTTTCCGAAATCAATGAAAACATGCTAGCATAAAAACGTGCAAAAACAAACAAAATAAATTGAGAAATATTAATTTTTGAAAGAGTATAATAAAACACTAAAATGTCAATTTAGTGCAACCTCAAAGCCTCAGAACTTCTTGTGAGCTGAATGTACTCACAATTAGTAATTTTTCGGGTGTGGTATTTTTAAAATCCTCGACTGAATGATTTATTTCGTAAGTGCCTTCCAAAACATTTTTAAACATAAAATAAGAAAACTCGACTGAACATGAACTTCAAGGCCTCGAAATCACCCGTTTTTGAAAATATTCTTATTTGGCTGGAAGCGTACAAATATCATAATTTAGTGAAACGAAAATAAGAAGAAGAATAGGAAATATGAAAAAAATGAATTAATGCACTGGAAATGTCAAAATAGAGTAATTTAGACGACACAGCTTTTTTTCTGGGGTAAATCCGCTCATATTTATGAGAAACTGTCCTCTTGACACAAAAAGTCCTTCAATTGAGGCATTTAATGAGGGTTTACACTTCAAACCTTCTCAAAACCACCATGCGAGGTTACGAAATGTCTGCCATTACTTCTCTAATTCTCGGCGCTCTCACTCGGCGACAGATAGTTATCAGGTGACTCGAGCGTAATACGAGGCGCTGTGGGTGGCCGTTGGAGGCAGCCGACCACCCACATCGCTTCTCGGCCTTTTGGCTAAGATCAAAGTTTAGTTTCTGTTCTTATCGAATTAACCTTCGATAGAGATTCGAATGAGTCTCGTTAAGGTTATTTGATTTTTGAAACCGGACGAGGTCGCGGGCTTGCTCGCACCTCGTCACGGGTCGGCCCAGCGTTGCACTGCTGCTGGGATCGGCCCATCCCCCCAGGGGGAGAAAAGAACGCGATTAAAACTTGAAGTGCTCAGAAGTTCTAAACCGAGTTGAAAAATGTTGGTATTGGGTAGATTACATGAAGTCTTCAACCAATATTCTTTTAATTGACAAGCAACATACACTTACGATACATGTAACCAACACTTGCTTAGCAAGAAGTCTACGACTGTGATGTATAGATTATACCTAATTCATGGAGCAGGTGGTATTACGAAGGCACCAAGATTTACTCAGGAATTTCTGACTAAGTTTCATGCGACTTATGATCTCTTAGCATGTTACCTGCGACTTATCTTTGCGACTTTAAGCTACCTGCGACCTTCAACATTGTGAGTATGTTGCATGGTGCGAGTTGACTTACATGCGACATAAAGTACTCGCATGTAACCTAAATGTGCTATTTTATCGCACATGTAACTTATCTACGCGGCGTGCGTCTCTAAGGAAAGTATACGACGCACTCCTGAGGCAGGACTCAGATGTGTGCACCGCTGTCGGTTCACTCACCCAAGTTTGAGGTACTCGAAACCGCCTAGCCGCTGGAGACTCCACCGAAACTCTGGCGGCTCCAAGTGGCTCTGGATGACCCGGCCGCATTGCGCGTCATTTCGCCGGCCGCTTTACGTGTCGGTGTGGCAGCCGCGTTGCGTGTCGGTGTTAGGTCCTCATAATAACATGGTAAGTTACACCCAATGTTGCGTTAGTTAGTTACATGTAATATTGAGGCAAGTCATGCGTGACTTTAATTGAAAACCACGGCAAGTTGCACGTAAAATCGTCTCAAGTTACATGTGAATTCAGAGTAAGTTGCGTGAAGCCTCAGAACTTTCCGAAAATAGCACATTAAAAATATATTTATTCGAAATTCCAAAAAAGAAGTGATTTATAAATCAATATTTCATCCATTCGGGAATTTGATGGGAGCAAGTTTGTAAAAATCACTTTTTGAAACTCGAGGAACAATACAGGCCATAAAACGGCCAATGTCTCACCGTCGACTGCGCACCACGCGCGTGCGGTTGCGCAGCGCGCGGTACGCAGTCGACGGTGAGACATTGGCCGTTTTATGGCCTGTACTCGGCATTATTTGTGTCTTCTCAGGGAATATAGTTTGAAATGGCTCACCAAAGTGAAATTTCCACCGTTTTCAGATAAAAGGCATTCTTTTCGAATTTCAAAAACAGAAAACTCCAAGAAACATTGCCGAATTGAAATATTTATGACTCGCCGCCCACGTGGTCGGCCTAGGTGTCCTGCGGCGTTCGCGAAAGCAGTTTTTGGACATGTAAATCGATAGGCAGGAATATTATACGAATAATGGATATTATCCCAGTCACAGCCATTAGCAGCCGTGAGAGGGCTTGTCTAGAAAGGCCTCAAAGTGGGCCGCTCCACAGGCACGCCGGCAGAGTGGGCGAGCAGCCTCGTTCGGACGGGCTTCACGTACCTTATGGGGGAAGGGTCATTTGGGAAGCTACAATAATTCGGAACCTTTGGAAGGCGGCTAAAAAACACTGTTTAAAGGATTCCAGAAAGGAAAATTTTTGAAAATTCATTCACTCGAAAGAGGAAATTCATAGTGGGGAGATTCACTCGTTTTGGACTTTCAGAAGGCTATTTCTTCTACTTGGTTTCTTCGTGGAATAGTGATATGTCGGGCAATAACTGATCAAAATTTTTGGAAAAAAACATACTTGGAAGATTCGATTTTTGGGCCTTCTTCGGAGGGCGATTCGATAAAATTCATGCTTGGTTCGCTCTAGAAGTCGCTGGGCCACACTGAATGATACAGAGACCTTAGATGTAGTTGAGTATCAGCAAGATCACAACTTCCCATTTCGGGCACGCAGTGTCGATTGCGAAGAAATAAATAAAGACATCTATGTTTGTGCAGAGCGTTTCATATTTGTGAGTTTGGTTATATATTCACGCGAGATTTCGCTCACTGTGCTCTATGGTCGCTTTCTGACGCTCCCTGCTGTCTGCATCCTTAATTGCCGCTTAGGCCGTAGTTATACACCAGCGGGACGCTGCGGAAATAGCAAGACAACTACCACTTATGTGCGTCCTAAGTGTGCTGAGGCAAGCCAAAAGGAGGAGTTGTCCCAGGAAAACGCACAGGAAGCTCGCACCAAACTGTATACTGTATCCTTGCGGGACCTACCCCGTTAGAAATTTGCCAATTTCCGTCAGCTGATTATTTTTCAGATCTAAACATGTTAAAATACCACCAAAGCGACGTAACGAGAACTGCTGTGACAGGAGCAATAGATTTCTAGTGACCTTTTGCTATAAACAAGTGTTAGAAGCGTGAAGTATGGATAAAATGCAATTGAAACGCTCGGGAATTTTAGATCCGCAATATTGCGTCAAAGACGTCTAAGGCCCTAGTTATACACCAGCATTTTGCCGCCGCTGGCTTCCGCTGCATGACTGCTATTGGTCAATTTCGAAATCTGATCAATCGCAGGCGTCCCGCGAGAACCAGCGGCACCTAGTCGCCGATGTAAAACTAGGGCCTAAGACGCAGCACTGCAGACGAGTACCTGATCCACGCGGCAAGCGGCGGCAATGTCATCGCGGAACTTTTTCATTCCGCTGGTGTATAGCTACGGCCTTATTGTAACTAACTGCGAGTCAGCTAAGTTCACAGTGAACACCGAAACCCTACATATTCTTGCTGAGGATTAAAGGCAGTGTCCACGATAAAAACCATGTCTGATTTTTCAGTGGAATTTGGCAGCTGCGGGGCCTAGCGGAACCCTAACGTTGAAAAAACTGAGAAAAATGAGCTAGGAACGGTTCCTTACGGCCCCAAAGTTGGACACCCATCAGCTCGTCACCCCCAGATGCATTTTCCACGCCCAACGACGTGTACAAATGAATGCTCGAGATTGTGAGATGAGCGATGATTTCCGATCAATAGCCCCGTTCTTTCTTTCATTCTCAACTTCTCTGTATACTCAGGTCAGCTCGCATACATCGGCTGCAAAAGACGGAAGTTACAAGCCTCGGACAACTCGTCCACCATGTTTCCTTAGCTCAACATTTGAGCGACCATAACTCCGTTCCCTGAAGGTCTTGCGCGATTTCAGAGATACCATTGGAATCAGCATGGGGCCGTTTTCAGGATAGGCGGAAAAACAGAAAAACCATTTTTATCGTGAACACTAGACTTGGGACCGAATCGAATAATTATTCGAATAATATTCGAATAATTCGAACATTCGAGTATTCGAATATTCGATTCATTCGGGAATTTCAATTTTGGGGTTTATTCGAATATTCGATTTATTCGGGAATTTAAAATTTGGATTTATTCGAATATTCGATTTATTCGAGAATTGAATTTTTGGATTTATTCGAATATTCGATATATTCGAAAATTTAAATTTTGGATTTATTCGAATATTCGATTTATTCGGGAATTTCAGTTTTGGATTTATTCGAATATTCGATTTATTCGAGAATTTCGATTTTCGATTTATTCGAATATTCGATTTATTCGAGAATTTAAAATTTGGATTTATTCGAATATTCGATTTATTCGAAAATTTAAATTTCGAATTTATTCGAATATTCGGAAAAAAAGTGCCTCACATTCGAATTAGACAAGACCTATTTCCTTTGAAACAGAAACCCTTCAAAGAATCTTTTCGCAAATTGAGCTATCCATTTTTGGAGTAACATTTCCGCTGTTCGTTCTTGTGTGCAGGTCTCCCATCGAGCGCTGTACACAGTCACCAACGCATATTGATTAGGGGCGGTGCTGTCCGAAGTTGCCGCAACAGGCTGGACTGGTACTCAGAAAAATCAAAACAAGTTACTTGTAATATAACTGTAACTTACTTGAATGTCTCAAGTAACTTACATTTATATTACATGTAACATACATTTATGTTACATGCAACTTAAATTTATATTACATGTAAGTTACACTTATGTTACATGTAACTTACATTTATATTTTCATTATGAAGGCCATAACGTGACGCAGACGACACGCGACGCAGAGAGCGTGTTCCAGACCACAAACTACGCGAAAAAATGCTGTGCAGGGCCTCCCATGCTGGTGTGGGGCCAAGTACCTCAAACTAGGGTAGTTGAACCAACATCAACGCCAGTCGTAAGCCTGACCCCGCGAGTGCGTTGTACATTTCCCTTGGAAACATCTTCTTGGTCGATTTAAGTTACTTGCGACTTATATTGTGCCGTTTGAGTTACATGGAACATATCGGAGGCGCACTGCACCCAGTATCCTCTCAGAAATCGAAAACAAGTTACTTGTAACATATCTAAGCTGATGTAAGTTACCTGCGACTTATCTCAAGCCATTTAAGTTGGGGCCTCCAAAACAGGCAGCAGCGACCGTTTATCCCATCGTTTTTAGCACTGAATACGCAGGAAGTTGGCAAGTTGAAACTCGTTGAAACTCGCAGAGCATTTCTTCTGGCAAAAAAATGAGATGGAACACGTATGCATAAACAGTCTCTGCTGCCTGTTTAGTTTTTCTCATTTAGGTTACATGCAAGATATCGACAGGAAACCGCTGGCAATTCGCCTAAAATATGTTACATGTAACTTAAATGGCACAATAAAAGTCGCAAGTAACTTACATCGGCTTAGATATGTTACAAGTAACTTGTTTTCGGGTTTCTATGTTACAAGTAACTTGTTTTCGGGCTTTTATGTGACAAGTAACTTGTTTTCATTTTTCTGAGTAGCCGTCGCCCATTGGCGCTGGGCCGCCTCCGCGAAATCAATAGTGTGTTCTCCTGCTCCCATTATTTTAGGCCGTCGCCGCCGTAATGGTGGATAGAGGGTATCCACGAAAGTGTGGCTGCCCCCTGTCCCCCATTGTGGGAGCTAGTTAAGCCAATCTCCGATTTTCAATCCCTCCGTCACTGGTCTCCTTTCTTTGAATTTCGTAATTGATTCTGTATACACATATACGAAACGCAAATATAAGAATTAAACATGAGAAGCTTTGGGTCGTTTTTGACGCTTCAAATTGCGTAGACTTTGTGTTCCGAGCTATACCATTCCATTTCAGTAGTTATCTCAAACACGTTTGCGAGCGCGTATGCTGCCTTTAACAAGGGAACTCCTTTGGTCAAACTGACCATTCCAAATTAACAGTATTATTCTAGAACCAGTTTTGGACGTAAAGTCTGAATATTCCCTTCGCAGCTGCCTAGACTAACTGTGAAGAAAGTCATAAGCGTTTTTAAAGCTTGCGAAAAGGCTAGTACCCATCAGCCAATACTTTGGGTGTTTCGAAAAAAATCCGGACTCTCCTCAGAACGTGTATGTAGAGGTAGTCTAGGATGCTAAAATTAAATCTGGGGTCCATTTGTCGAAATTCGAAGGTTTACTGCAGGTCGGGGTAGGTGTCATGCCATCTAGGGGCCATACCTACCTTAATAACTTGAAAATCGGCAAATAGACATCGAGTTCGTATTCAGAACAGCATAGAAACAGTGAGTCGAGTCCCAGACTTTGCTCGAACTACCTTATACCCACCGTTATCTACCGTTGTCAAAATCGATAAACTGACTTCAGATTCGTGTTGGGCACTTCAAATAACCCTCAGAGAAACGATTTGGGTCACATCTATAGTAGCATTCCGGAAATCGTCAAAAGTCGATTTTGCTATCAAATTTTTCAGCCGGTGGGAAGCTTTGAACGAATTTAGTCGAAAACTTTGGAAAACCGACAAACAAACCGCAGATTCGTGATGTAACCTCCTGGGAGAATTTTAACCTAAGCTTGAAATAATTCTCTCACACGCTTTCTGAAGCCCCTAATTGATCTAAGTAAACGCTCAACCGAAAATCCGTACAAGTGGAAAACGCTAAAACTTTGAGGAAAATTCGGAAAATGTGCTTTCACCCGTTCTTTGCCCAAGGGGTTGTTTTGAGCCCCGAACACGATTGTGTGGTCCGTGTCCAGGTTTTGAAAAGATCACTGAGCGTTTTGGAGGGTACAAAAGGTACGAAAATCAGGTGAAAATGCCTAGTACCTTTTTCAGAGTGGCTCCACGCAGCTGCAAAGAGCATACTCGGGCTCGACGTTCAGAAATAATTCTAAAAAAGTACATTTCATACGGAATGGTTTGTGTAACTAATAGTATGTAGTTTCCCTGTAAGAGGCAAAATAACACGTCAAACGGATTAGTTCATCTATTGGCCACCTCAAAATGTCAAACCGAACATATTCTAGACGACGGAAAAAGAACCAAAAACAGAATTATACCACCAAAAAGGGTTTAACCCTAATTCATGGCTACCAAACTCTTCGAAATTGTTGTTTGAAATACTTATGACAAGGTTCCACCTGAAATGATCGGGATGGCAGTAGGAGACGGAACTAATGGATAGTTTCTGTAACAGCCAGCTGTGAAACCACCTGGAGAAACTTCGTCCATTAACGCCCTTCGCAATGGCCGTTTAACACGCACGCCGATCTCCTGGGCGCATTTGGACGCTTTTTAAGTCCGTATAAGGCACAATCAACTCGATTTCGACGCGACAAGTCATAAGTAACTTTTTAAAAAGTCAAACTTCAAAAAGTTCTGAAGTAATGCTCTAACCTTGAGAGCAGGGAGTCTAAGCATTACTCAGGAATTTCTGAACAAGCTACCTGAGGCCTTGACGCAAGTTGCGTGAAGCCTTCATGCGACTTACTCTGAATTCACATGTAACTTGAGACGATGTTACGTGCAACTTGCCGTGGTTTTCAAATAAAGTCACGCATAACTTGCCTCAATATTACATGTAACTTACGCAACATTGGGAGTAACTTACGATGTTATTATATGTAACCTAACACCGGCACGCAACGCAGCTGGCACACCGACACGTGAAGCGGCCGGCGAAATGACGCGCAATGCGGCCGGGTCGCCCAGAGCCACCTGGGGCCGCCAGGTGTTTCGGTGGAGCCTCCAGCGGCTAGGCAGGTTCAAGTACCTCAAACTTGGGTAAGTGAACCGACGACGGTGCACACATCTGAGTCCTGCCTCAGGAGTGCGTCGTATACTTTCCTTGGAGACGCACGCCGCGTAGATAAGTTGCATGTGCGATAAAATAGCACATTTAGGTTACATGCGAGTACTTTATGTCGCATGTAAGTCAACTTGCACCGTGCAACATACTCACAATGTTGAAGGTCGCAGGTAACTGAAAGTCGTAAAGATAAGTTGCAGGTAACATGCTAAGAGACCATAAGTCGCATGAAACTTAGTCAGAAATTCCTGAGTAAATCTTGGTGCCTTCGTAATACCACCTGCTCCATGAATTAGGTATAATCTATACATCACAGTAGTAAACTTCTTGCTAAGCAAGTGTTGGTTACATGTATCGTAAGTGTATGTTGCTTGTCATTTAAAAGAATGTTGGTTGAAGACTTCATGTAATCTACCCAATACCAACATTTTTCAACTCGGTTCAGGACTCCTGAGTACTTCTACTTCCAATCACATTCTTTTCTCCCCCTGGGGGGATGGGCCGAACCCAGCAGCAGTGCAACGCTGGGCCGACCCGTGACGAGGTGCGAGCAAGCCCGCGACCTCGTCCGGTTTCAAAAATCAAATAACCTTAACGAGACTCATTCGAATCTCTATCGAAGGTTAATTCGATAAGAACAGAAACTAAACTTTGATCTTAGCCAAAAGGCCGAGAAGCGATGTGGGTGGTCGGCTGCCTCCAACGGCCACCCACACCGCCTCGTATTACGCTCTCGAGTCACCTGATAACCATCTGTCGCGCCGAGTGAGAGCGCCGAGAATTAGAGAAGTAATGGCAGACATTTCGTAACCTCGCATGGTGGTTTTGAGAAGGTTTGAAGTGTAAACCCTCATTAAATGCCTCAATTGAAGGACTTTTTGGGTCAATAGGACGGTTTCTCATAAATATGAGTGTATTTACCCCAGAAAAAAGGCTGTATCGTTTATATTACTTTATTTCGACATTTCCAGAACATTAATTCATTTTTTTCATATTTCCTATTTTTCTTCTTATTTTGGTTTCACTAAATTATGATATTTGGACGCTTCCAGCCAAATAAGAAGAAATTTTTAAAGAAAATATCTGGATCAACATTTTCAAAAACGGGTGATTTCGAGGCCTTGAAGTTCATGCTCAGCCTAGTTTTCGTATTTTATGTTCAAAAATATTTTGGAAGGCACTTACGAAATAAATCATTCAGTCGAGGATTTTAAAAATACCACACCCGAAAAATTACTAATTGTGAGTACATTCAGCTCACAAGAAGTTCTGAGGCTTTGAGGTTGCACTAAATTAACAATTTAGTGTTTTATTATATTCTTTCAAAAATTATTATTTCTCAAATTATTTTGTTTGTTTTTTCACGTTTTTATACTAGCATGTTTTCATTGATTTCGAAAAAATTATTTTGGTAATTTGAAAAATCATTCATTGGAGATTTTTGATAGCGGATGATTTCAAAGTGATTCAACAGTTTATAGAAAACAGTTTTCTGGGAATTATGGATCCGAAGATCAGAGCAACAACACAATTAAAACATTCCTTTATGTCTAAATTTTATTTGATTTCATCATGTACATACAGTGCGGCTTGTCATATACATACTTCCACCGGGAATTTTGAAGATATCGCTCTCCAGCGTTATGCTGGTCCTATTCTACTGTGATGAGCGGATTCAAGGTGTTGGAAAACTAAATATTTATGATTCCAGATTTGCTTTCTCTCCAAGAACTTCTTTATAACACTTTTTTCCAATTTTCGGTCGTTCCATAATATTCTACCACCTTGCATAAATGGCTATTAGAACACCTTTCTGTTCCAGCCAAACTTAAGTTCGAGTCGAAATTGAAGAAACCTTTCCTTTTCTGCATAAATTGTGATCCTTGATTAGGGTGGATTATCTCCAGACCTGGGCCTACCATGACGCAGAAATTGGCAACTGTCACATCCATGGTCGTAATGCGAGAATCCAGTGGCCCATTTTTGGTTTTACGAAAAAATACGGGCACCTTCGGTCACATTGATGGCTGTAATGAGCGTAGAAGCTTACTGGAAGAGATGAGCAGCAAATTTTAAAGCGGAAATCCAACACAACGGCTAGCTTTAAAGAGATCCAGATTAACCTTGGTCTGCCTATGTGTAAGCTCGTTGTCTGAAGGGTATCAAAATGCATCGATAGCGTTGCTAGAGGAGTGATTTAAGGCACAGAACACCCTCAGATATCAAATTAGAGATTTTTATGTAATTGTGCAGAAGACCCCTCCTGTATAACACCTGCCAAATGCGAGATCTCAATTCCTCCAAATAAGCGAGATATAAGCGACCACCACAGGCTCGACCCCCTACCAGATTTTCGAACTCAATAGCGGCTCGGTAGATGAATGTATTCCAACAAGTCTTCGTTTTTCAGTCAACTGCCGGTCTGCCTCCTTATCCTGGCGCGCTCTCGCCCAACGATTACGAATGAAGAGAAATACAGGTCCTAGACAACTCGCCCACCATATTTTCACACTCAGTCTTTCTGGTCAGTCTTCGTTGCCTTCTTCGACCTTATCCTCTCCAGCATCTGCCAACTTAGTGTGTCACACCGAGACCTCGAGAACGAGATTTATCATGAACACTGCCTTTAAAATTTCTGAACGAATGAAACTTTCCGAAGCACTTCCTTTAGAATCAAAAAGCTTTTTGTTGACAATGTTGTGTAATAAATGAGTTTATCGAACATGGTTTTTCAGATTCACAAATAAATGTTTCCCTTCCGAAATGAGAACTTTCGGAATTACGCAAACCACCCGCTCTCAGAAATCTGGAATGGATGATTTTTTTTGTAGCGCCCTTTCGAGCGGCTTCTAGGTATAGAGACCTTTTAAAGGCACAGTACACCCAAAATTTATTTTCAGATTTTATGCGTATCATGGAGAGAGTCACATGCTGATTAAAGTGGTATCTCTGAAATCGTCCAAGACCCCCTATGAACAGAGTTGTGGCTCCGTGAAGATGCCTATATTCTGAGTGTGAAAATATGGTGGACGAGTTGTCTCGGTCCTGTATTTCTCTTCATTCGTAATCGTTGGGCGAGAGCGCGCCAGGATAAGGAGGCAGACCGGCAGTTGACCGAAAAACGAAGACTTGTTGGAATACATCCATCTACCGAGCCGCTATCGAGTTCGAAAATCTGGTAGGGGGTCGGGCCTGTGGTGGTCGCTTATATCTCGCTTATTTAGAGGAATTGAGGTCTCGCATTTGGCAGGTGTTCTACAGGAGGGTCTTCTGCACAATTTACATAAAAATCTCTAATTTCATATCTCAGGGTGTTCTGTGCCTTACATCACTCCTCTAGCAACGCTATCGATGCATTTTGATACCCTTCAGACAACGAGCTTACACGTAACGGGATTCTCTAATTTCAACCATGGATGTGACAGTTGCTAATTTCTTCGTCATGGGAGGCCTAGGTTCGGGAATATGTAATCCACCCTAATCAAGGATCACAATTTATGCAGAAAAGGGAAGGTTTCTTCAATTTCGACCCAAACGTAAGTTTGGTTGGAACAGAAAAGTGTTCTAATAGCTATTTATGCGAGGTGGAAGTATATTATGGAAACGGCCGGAAATCGAAAAAAGTGTTATAAAAAGTTCCTGGAGAGCAACCAATTTTGGAACCATGAATATTTAGTTTTTCAACACCCTGAATTCGCTCATCTCTGCTCATCACAATAGAATAGGCCCAGCATAACTCTGTACAGCGATATCTTCAAAATTGCCAGTGGAAGTGTATGATAAACCGCACTGTATGTACATGATGAAATCAAAGAAAATTTGTACATAAAGGAATTTTTGATTGTGTTGTTTCTCTGATCTTTGGATCAATAATTCCCAGAAAACTGTTTTCTATAAACTGTTGAATCACTTTGAAATAATCCGCTATAAAAATCTCCAATTAATGATTTTTTAAATTACTAAAATAATTTTTTTCCGAAATCAATGAAAACATGCTAGCATAAAAACGTGCAAAAACAAACAAAATAAATTGAGAAATATTAATTTTTGAAAGAGTATAATAAAACACTAAATGTCAATTTAGTGCAACCTCAAGCCTCAGAACTTCTTGTGAGCTGAATGTACTCACAATTAGTAATTTTTCGGGTGTGGTATTTTTAAAATCCTCGACTGAATGATTTATTTCTGTAAGTGCCTTCCAAAACATTTTTAAACATAAAATAAGAAAACTCGACTGAACATGAACTTCAAGGCCTCGAAATCACCCGTTTTTAAAAATATTCTTATTTGGCTGGAAGCGTACAAATATCATAATTTAGTGAAACCAAAATAAGAAGAATAGGAAATATGAAAAAAAAAATGAATTAATGCACTGGAAATGTCAAAATAGAGTAATTTAGACGACACAGCTTTTTTTTTCTGGGGTAAATCCGCTCATATTTATGAGAAACTGTCCTCTTGACACAAAAAGTCCTTCAATTGAGACATTTGATGAGGGTTTACACTTCAAACCTTCTCAAAAACCACCATGCGAGGTTACGAAATGTCTGCCATTACTTCTTCTAATTCTCGGCGCTCTCACTCGGCGACAGATAGTTATCAGGTGACTCGAGCGTAATACGAGGCGCTGTGGGTGGCCGTTGGAGGCAGCCGACCACCCACATCGCTTCTCGGCCTTTGGCTAAGATCAAAGTTTAGTTTCTGTTCTTATCGAATTAACCTTCGATAGAGATTCGAATGAGTCTCGTTAAGGTTATTTGATTTTTGAAACCGGACGAGGTCGCGGGCTTGCTCGCACCTCGTCACGGGTCGGCCCAGCGTTGCACTGCTGCTGGGATCGGCCCATCTTCCAGGGGAGAAAAGAACGCGATTAAAACTTGAAGTGCTCAGAAGTTCTAAACCGAGTTGAAAAATGTTGGTATTGGGTAGATTACATGAAGTCTTCAACCAATATTCTTTTAATTGACAAGCAACATACACTTACGATACATGTAACCAACACTTGCTTAGCAAGAAGTCTACGACTGTGATGTATAGATTATACCTAATTCATGGAGCAGGTGGTATTACGAAGGCACCAAGATTTACTCAGGAATTTCTGACTAAGTTTCATGCGACTTATGATCTCTTAGCATGTTACCTGGGCGACTTATCTTTGCGACTTTAAGCTACCTGCGACCTTCAACATTGTGAGTATGTTGCATGGTGCGAATTGACTTACATGCGACATAAAAGTACTGGCTTGTAAACTAAATGTGCTATTTTATCGCACATGTAACTTATCTACGCGGCGTGCGTCTCTAAGGAAAGTATACGACGCACTCCTGAGGCAGGACTCAGATGTGTGCACCGCTGTCGGTTCACTCACCCAAGTTTGAGGTACTCGAAACCGCCTAGCCGCTGGAGACTCCACCGAAACTCTGGCGGCTCCAAGTGGCTCTGGATGACCCGGCCGCATTGCGCGTCATTTCGCCGGCCGCTTTACGTGTCGGTGTGGCAGCCGCGTTGCGTGTCGGTGTTAGGTCTCATATAATAACATGGTAAGTTACACCCAATGTTGCGTTAGTTAGTTACATGTAATATTGAGGCAAGTCATGCGTGACTTTAATTGAAAACCACGGCAAGTTGCACGTAAAATCGTCTCAAGTTACATGTGAATTCAGAGTAAGTTGCGTGAAGCCTCAGAACTTTCCGAAAATAGCACATTAAAAATATATTTATTCGAAATTCCAAAAAAGAAGTGATTTATAAATCAATATTTCATCCATTCGGGAATTTGATGGGAGCAAGTTTGTAAAAATCACTTTTTGAAACTCCAGGAACAATACAGGTTGAGTAAAACGGCCAATGCCTCACCGTCGACGGCCCACCACGCGCGGGCGGTTGCGCGGCGCGCGGTACGGAGTCGACGGTGAGACATTGGCCGTTTTATGGCCTGTACTCGGCATTATTTGTGTCTTCTCAGGGAATATAGTTTGAAATGGCTCACCAAAGTGAAATTTCCACCGTTTTCAGATAAAAGGCATTCTTTTCGAATTTCAAAAACAGAAAACTCCAAGAAACATTGCCGAATTGAAATATTTATGACTCGCCGCCCACGTGGTCGGCCTAGGTGTCCTGCGGCGTTCGCGAAAGCAGTTTTTGGACATGTAAATCGATAGGCAGGAATATTATACGAATAATGGATATTATCCCAGTCACAGCCATTAGCAGCCGTGAGAGGGCTTGTCTAGAAAGGCCTCAAAGTGGGCCGCTCCACAGGCACGCCGGCAGAGTGGGCGAGCAGCCTCGTTCGGACGGGCTTCACGTACCTTATGGGAAGGGTCATTTGGGAAGCTACAATAATTCGGAACCTTTGGAAGGCGGCTAAAAACACTGTTTAAAGGATTCCAGAAAGGAAAATTTTTGAAAATTCATTCACCTCGAAAGAGGAAATTCATAGTGGGGAGATTCACTCGTTTTGGACTTTCAGAAGGCTATTTCTTCTACTTGGTTTCTTCGTGGAATAGTGATATGTCGGGCAATAACTGATCAAAATTTTGGAAAAAACATACTTGGAAGATTCGATTTTGGGCCTTCTTCGGAGGGCGATTCGATAAAATTCATGCTTGGTTCGCTCTAGAAGTCGCTGGGCCACACTGAATGATACAGAGACCTTAGATGTAGTTGAGTATCAGCAAGATCACAACTTCCCATTTCGGGCTCGCAGTGTCGATTGCGAAGAAATAAATAAAGACATCTATGTTTGTGCAGAGCGTTTCATAATTGTGAGTTTGGTTATATATTCACGCGAGATTTCGCTCACTGTGCTCTATGGTCGCTTTCTGACGCTCCCTGCTGTCTGCATCCCACTGCCGCTTAGGCCGTAGTAATACACCAGCGGGACGCTGCGCAAATAGAGAGACAACTACCACTTATGTGCGTCCTTAGTGTGCTGAGGCACGCCAAAAGGAAGAGTTGTCCCAGGAAAACGCGCAGAAAGCCCGCACCAAACTGTATACTGTATCCTTGCGGGACCTACCCCGTTAGAAATTTGCCAATTTCCGTCAGCTGATTATTTTTCAGATCTAAACATGTTAAAATACCACCAAAGCGACGTAACGAGAACTGCTGTGACAGGAGCAATAGATTTCTAGTGACCTTTTGCTATAAACAAGTGTTAGAAGGGTGAAGTATGGATAAAATGCAATTGAAACTCTCGGGAATTTTAGGTCCGCAATATTGCGTCAAAGACGTCTAAGGCCCTAGTTATACACCAGCATTTTGCCGCCGCTGGCTTCCGCTGCATGACTGCTATTGGTCAATTTCGAAATCTGATCAATCGCAGGCGTCCTGCGAGAACCAGCGGCACCAGTCGCCGATGTAAAACTAGGGCCTCAAGACGCAGCACTGCAGACGAGTACCTGATCCACGCGGCAAGCGGCGGCAATGTCATCGCGGAACTTTTTCATTCCGCTGGTGTATAGCTACGGCCTTATTGTAACTAACTGCGAGTCAGCTAAGTTCACAGTGAACACCGAAACCCTACATATTCTTGCTGAGGATTAAAGGCAGTGTCCACGATAAAAACCATGTCTGATTTTTCAGTGGAATTTGGCAGCTGCGGGGCCTAGCGGAACCCTAACGTTGAAAAAACTGAGAAAAATGAGCTAGGAACGGTTCCTTACGGCCCCAAAGTTGGACACCCATCAGCTCGTCACCCCCAGATGCATTTTCCACGCCCACCGACGTGTACAGATGAATGCTTGAGATTGTGAGATGAGCGATGATTTCCGATCAGTAGCCCCGTTCTTTTTTTCATTCTCAACTTCTCTCTCTACTCAGGTCAGCTCGCATACATCGGCTGCAAAAGACGGAAGTTACAAGCCTCGGACAACTCGTCCACCATGTTTCCTTAGCTCAACATTTGAGCGACCATAACTCCGTTCCCTGAAGGTCTTGCGCGATTTCAGAGATACCATTGGAATCAGCATGGGGCCGTTTTCAGGATAGGCGGAAAAACAGAAAAACCATTTTTATCGTGAACACTAGACTTGGGACCGAATCGAATAATTATTCGAATAATATTCGAATAATTCGAACATTCGAGTATTCGAATATTCGATTCATTCGGGAATTTCAATTTTGGGGTTTATTCGAATATTCGATTTATTCGGGAATTTAAAATTTGGATTTATTCGAATATTCGATTTATTCGAGAATTGAAATTTTTGGATTTATTCGAATATTCGATATATTCGAAAATTTAAGTTTTGGATTTATTCGAATATTCGATTTATTCGGGAATTTCAGTTTTGGATTTATTCGAATATTCGATTTATTCGAGAATTTCGATTTTCGATTTATTCGAATATTCGATTTATTCGAGAATTTAAAATTTGGATTTATTCGAATATTCGATTTATTCGAAAATTTAAATTTCGGTTTTATTCGAATATTCGGAAAAAAGTGCCTCACATTCGAATTAGACAAGACCTATTTCCTTTGAAACAGAAACCCTTCAAAGAATCTTTTCGCAAATTGAGCTATCCATTTTGGAGTAACATTTCCGCTGTTCGTTCTTGTGTGCAGGTCTCCCATCGAGCGCTGTACACAGTCACCAACGCATATTGATTAGGGGCGGTGCTGTCCGAAGTTGCCGCAACAGGCTGGACTGGTACTCAGAAAAATCAAAACAAGTTACTTGTAATATAGCACTGTAACTTACTTGAATGTCTCAAGTAACTTACATTTATATTACATGTAACACTACATTTATGTTACATGCAACTTAAATTTATATTACATGTAAGTTACACTTATGTTACATGTAACTTTACATTTATATTTTCATTATGAAGGCCATAACGTGACGCAGACGACACGCGACGCAGAGAGCGTGTTCCAGACCACAAACTACGCGAAAAAATGCTGTGCAGGGCCTCCCATGCTGGTGTGGGGCCAAGTACCTCAAACTAGGGTAGTTGAACCAACATCAACGCCAGTCGTAAGCCTGACCCCGCGAGTGCGTTGTACATTTCCTTGGAAACATCTTCTTGGTCGATTTAAGTTACTTGCGACTTATATTGTGCCGTTTGAGTTACATGGAACATATCGGAGGCGCACTGCACCCAGTATCCTCTCAGAAATCGAAAACAAGTTACTTGTAACATATCTAAGCTGATGTAAGTTACCTGCGACTTATCTCAAGCCATTTAAGTTGGGGCCTCCAAAACAGGCAGCAGCGACCGTTTATCCCATCGTTTTTAGCACTGAATACGCAGGAAGTTGGCAAGTTGAAACTCGTTGAAACTCGCAGAGCATTTCTTCTGGCAAAAAAATGAGATGGAACACGTATGCATAAACAGTCACTGCTGCCTGTTTAGGTTTTCTCATTTAGGTTACATGCAAGATATCGACAGGAAACCGCTGGCAATTCGCCTAAAATATGTTACATGTAACTTAAATGGCACAATAAAAGTCGCAAGTAACTTACATCGGCTTAGATATGTTACAAGTAACTTGTTTTCGGGTTTCTATGTTACAAGTAACTTGTTTTCGGGCTTTTATGTGACAAGTAACTTGTTTTCATTTTTCTGAGTAGCCGTCGCCCATTGGCGCTGGGCCGCCTCCGCGAAATCAATAGTGTGTTCTCCTGCTCCCATTATTTTAGGCCGTCGCCGACGTAATGGTGGATAGAGGGTATTCACGAAAGTGTGGCTGCCCCCTGTCCCCCATTGTGGGAGCTAGTTAAGCCAATCTCCGATTTTCAATCCCTCCGTCACTGGTCTCCTTTCTTTGAATTTCGTAATTGATTCTGTATACACATATACGAAACGCAAATATAAGAATTAAACATGAGAAGCGAAGACAAGTTATGCAACTCAAACTCACATTCTGCACAAAATTTCTCTCGCCGCGCTTTTTCTCCTCTTCTTTTCGAATACTCTGCTATCTTGATGCTCATCACCTTTTCGAATAATTTGCTTTGGGGCAATATGTGTATCGTCGATCACTGGGCGAGAGATAGCCGCGACGCAGCGATCTAACGTGATATCACTTGATCGATGTTCATGCGGTGCGCCTCCTATATGTTACATGTAACTTAAATGACTTGAGATAAGTCGCAAGTAACTTACATCAGCTTAGATATGTTACAAGTAACTTGTTCTCGATTTCCAAGAGGATCCTGCGTGCAGTGCGCCTCCGTTATGTTGCATGTAACTTAAATGGCACAATATAAGTCGCAAGTAACTTAAATTGGCCAAAAAGATATTTCCAAGGTTGATGTATGACGCACTCGCGGGGTCAGGCTTACGACTGGCGTTGTTGTTGATTCAATTACCCAAGCTTGAGCTACTTCTCAGAAAAATCAAAACAAGTCACTTGTTATTTATATACAACTGACTTGAATGTCTCAAGTAGCCTACATTTATATTACATGTAACATACATTTATATTACATGTAACTTAAATTTATATTGGATGTAGGTTACGCTCATGTTACATATGACTTACATTTATATTCTCACTATGGGTGGCCATCACGTGACGCGGACAACACGCGGCGACACAGAGGGCGCGTCTCAGACCACACACTAAGCAAAACATGCTGTGCGGGGCTTTCACTGCTGAAGTGGGGTCAAGTACATCAAACCTAGGCAAAAGAATCAACAGCAACGCCAGTCGCCAAGCTGACTCCGCGAGTACATCGTACATCCCCCTTGGAAACATCTTCTCGGCCGATTTAAGTTACTTGCGACTTATATTGTGACATTTAAGTTACATGTAAATTATCGGAGGCGCACTGCACGCAGTGTTCTATCAGAAAACGAAAACAAGTTACTTGTAACATATCTGAGCCGATGTGAGTTACTTGCGACTTATCTCAGATCATTTGAGATACATGTAACATATCAGAGGCGGACCACACGCAGTATCCCGCCGATAGGTTACATGTAAGTTACATGACATGGGACAAGTTGCAAAGTAACTTACATCAGCTCAGATATGTTACAAGGTAACTTGTTTTCGGCCTTTATGTTGCAAGTAACTTTGTTTTCATTTTTCTGAGTTGACACCACGCCATCAGGGGAATCCTAGCACAGCATTTTTTGTGTAGTGTGTGGTCTGGGACCGCGCCCTCTGCGTCGCGTGTCGTCTGCGTCACGTGATGGCCACCCATAGTGAAAATTCAAATGTAGGTGACATGTAACAAAAGTGTAACTTACATGTAAAATATATTTAAGTTACATGTAATATAAATGTATGTTACATGTAATATAAATGTAAGTTACTTGAGACATTCAAGTAAGTTACATTTATATTACAAGTAACTTGTTTTTATTTTTCTGAGTAGGCAGCTGTGAAGGGCATATTCGGGCCCTACATTCAAAGTGGTTCTAGAAAAGTACGGTTTATGTGGGACTGCCAATTTGGCTATTAGTAGTTTCCTTGTTAGTGTTCCCCGTCTTGAAGGTAGTTCACGATAAAAACAGTCTCCTAGTTTCTTCGGAAGTCGAAGTTCCGGGGTGATATTGACCTTGATTTCGAAGTGTCAGATATTCTTCGAATATTCGAATAGAATTCGAATATTCGAATAGTTGGTCGACTTTTCGAATATATTTATTTATTCGGGAATTTCGAAAACGCCTTATTCGAATGTATTCATTCATTCAGGAAATTTTGAAAAGGCTTTATTCGAATGTATTCATTTTATTCAGGATTTTTGAAAGGCATTATTCGAATGTATTCATTTGTTCGGGAATTTTTAAAAGGTATTATTCGAATGTAATCATTTATTCGGGAATTTTGAAAACGCCTTATTCGAATATATTCATTTATTCGGGATTTTTGAAAACGCATTATTCGAATATATTCATTTATTCGGGAATTTTGAAAACGCCTTATTCGAATATATTCATTTATTCGGGATTTTTTAAAAGGTATTATTCGAATGTATTCATTTATTCGGGATTTTTTAAAAGGCACTATTCGAATGTATTCATTTATTCGGAATTTTTGAAATGGCCGTATTCGAATTATTCATTCATTCGAAAACTCGGGTCGAATGCCCATGTATAGTGAACACTGCCTTTAAAACTAATGCGGGTGCGAAAAACGGCTCGCTATCGCCTATTGTCGCCCAAAACAGCGCATATCGCTAGCTGTCGCCCATTTTCGCTTGCCACTGCCAGACTTCCCTTGCCGATTGTCGTTGTTAACTATGACGAAAAAAAGTTAGCACTGACCGCGAGAAATCCGGCACACTTGGCCTGCAGGACAATCAGTTTGTGTGGGAAAGTCGCTGACTATCGCCAATTATCGCTTTTTGTCGCACGATGGCGTCTACCGCGATCCGTGGAGGTTCACTGCCATTTTCAGAAACCCACACATTGCATAGGTCAGGGATGCGTTATAGCTACTGTAGTAAATGGCTCTCCGCCGCATCATTCTCTTTTTTGATTGCCGCCAGTTGTCGCTGACTTTGAGCTTCATTGTGGTAGATAGTATTCAAGACAGGTCGCTGTCACCTTTTTCTGCCTGAATTTATTGTCACTTGGTGTCGCTTGCGACCCTCAGAAACCCTACACATTCCGCACGCTGGTGTGCGAAATAATTGCGAATACAATAGATCGCACGCTGTCGCCGATTCTCGCTCACTGTCGCGCACTACAGTCTGACCTTGCGCTTGTCATCTGCTGTTACCATACAGATTTCGAAATAATCCCGGAAAATCCCACACTCCTAATTGTGAGCTCAATTCGCCTGTCGCACAATGTCGCCTACAATCGCCTAATATTGCACAATATTGACAAGCGCATTCTATGCTTTTGAAGTCCTCTACGACCGAGACCACGCTATCTGTCCCCTCAAACCGTTCAAGGTCGCTCGCTGCCGCTAGCTGTCGCCAAGCACATTTTCAGCTGGCCAGCGCGCACACCCTTCAAGTTGTTGTTTGTCGCTTAGTGTCGCTCACACAACTTTAGTTATTTATTAGGATTCATATGTATCGATTTTATTGCATGATCACATCATACTTCAGAATGCGCCACATTATGGGCTGGGGCTCACTGAGAAACGACTACGAAAAGTGTATTTGGCTAGTGAAAATCGGCTCAGCCCTTGGTCCAGTGCTCACGATCATTGCCGGTGTCGGTGGTGGGTTACTCCTGTACAGTAAATATTTTACCAATTCCGTCATCCGCGTGCGTCCTCATGGTGCGGTACGAGTGCGCTTGGGACGAAACTGTTCGTTTCAGAAGAAATTATTTCATTGCAGCCATATTCACCTTCTACTCGATGATCATCACCTTCACCTCAATCAAGCGATGGCCGAAGTTCCACTGATTTTGGGCATATGCACCCCTTCACTCGTCATACATCGTCATGATATGCACCCTGCTCCTCACTGTGCACCCTTTCCTGTCTAGCAGATACCCTATGTTGTCTTGCCTTTGCATAACGAATCGACTATTCGTTACAATAACCGACGAATTTACCAAAACTCTTCTCAAAATTTCGTGGTGCTGTCCCGATTGCCTCGGGTTACTGTAACGATAGACGGTAAGATACTGTACGTGTAATCCCCGCCTGAACGGCTTAACTCTGTTTCACTTATTACATGTCTCTGAGATTTTTTTTCGCAAGATAACTTAGTGTGCATTGTATTTTGACTTCTTACTTCCCAACTTCTGCCCACTCGTGAACGGATTAGTCTTGAAAAGGGGCGGAGCTTAAATGTAAAATTTAGGTCCGATTATCTGTTTGTGCATAAAACCGAAAACGAGTTGTTTGTAACATTTCTCGGCCGATTCAAGTTCCTTGCAACTTACCTTAGGCCATGCGAGTTGAGTTCAAGGCATGCCGCGTGCACGCCCGCCTCCAGTATGTCACATGCTGATAACATGGCCCAAGATATATCGCAAGTGACCTACATCGCTCGAAGTATGTTACATGCAACTTGTTTTGCACGTTTGAAGGCAGCGTTCGCAATAAAAACGCTCTTCGTCTTCTCATCGGAAATCGGAAGCTTTTGGTCCCACTACAACTAAAATGTCTAACTAATGCTAAAAACGAGCCATAAATAGTCCTACACGGCGTCACAACTAAGACGTGCTATGTCCACCCATCCCAGCTCCTCAGTGCCAGTTGAAGTGGGCATAGCACGTTCATGTTTTGAGGTCGTATCGGGCTACTTATGGCTCGTTTTTGGAAGTTTTTCCAACATTATGATTGCAGTGGACCCCAAAACCTTCAATTTGCGGTGAAAATTCGACGACCGTTTCTATCGTGAACACTGCCTTTAACAGGGCTGTTCCACGGTACGCCCCGACTAAAACCTTGAAGATTACTCCCATTGCGCTTGATATGTAAACGTAAGGAGAAGAAATTTGTTCTGTCATGTTTATAGTCAGGATTGAGCCATGCAGTCGAACGTGATTCCAACATGGTCACTGACAAATACGAATGCTCCGCCCCTTTCTCCGCCTCCGAGGAGAAAGGGAAAAGCCTGAAACCACGAACATACACAATTTACGCCCTATCTTTCCTTATCCAGACTTCCAATCGCAAATCCCATTATCAGATTGATCTAGATAGAATTCTGTGCTTGGAGTGGCCACCCTTAGCAACCTCCTCATAACTCCCCTAGAGCAGCTGTACTTGTGTTTTCAGGTTGATCTAGAAAATCAGATTTCTACAGAGTGCATATTGATTTGTATTTGTTGTAATCAATGTATTTGTTTCAACGTTTTATCATCACATCGGAGCCAGGAAGAGATCTCATATGAGATGAAAAAAATAGAAATTGGGCACTAATTCAGAAGAGTTGGGCTTACGAGTTAACCTTAATCAATCGATAAAACAATGAAGCCGATATCGAGCCCATCTTTTTTAGACCGACCAATGAGAGGGGCAGCCTGGGAACTGACTCTACCCCACTCCTGTTTGGTCAATGAACTGGTGGGCGGAGTCCCGTCTCAAATTCAAGCTCGACCAGCCGTGATAGTGCTACTAACGCCACCTCCCGGCACAGTATAATTAGGACTATCGATCGGCCCGCTAATATAGCATAATGGACTGCCACCTTTCCTGCAGCATTGCCGCAAAAAAAATCAATAAAGCTGGATGCAAAATTAGCAAATGAAGCCTAGAAAATGGCAGAAGTCATAGAACTTAACAAGCATCGAAAATTCAAGCTAAGGACTGACATTCATCCAGAAATTCACCCAGTTTCAATCGATTACGTAGCCCTGACCTCGCGCATACGCGACGCCTATGACGAAAACCTCGAATCATTACTGGACAAACCTCGACAAAACAAAGCTCTACTCACTGAAAATTGGGAAAAAATTGTACGCGTTCAAAAAGAATAATAAGAATACATAGTGCAGAGCTGTAAGAAGGTCACCAGTGACTTCAACCGTATTCGGCACGTGCTGCGTCGCGTAAGCATGCATATGTATGTAGTCAAACGGCGCCAATATCATTGTGACGTCACATGACGCTGCAATACAGCCTGCATGCCGATTCATACTACTGGCATATGACCCTACCACTTGTGTATCCTCCAATGCGCAGCGCAATTGACTTCGTCGCGATGCGTGCGTGTGTGCGTGTACGCTGCCCAGTGTGTCCACCACTTTCTCCCACCGCCTCTTCCCCTAATTCCGCACACGAAAACCAAGTAACCGACTGAACTCTGCCCCGAGACGGTGGACAGTTCCTTTTGTAGAAATTGACCAGACTACAGCGACGCGAACGCTCGCACTGAAACGTGGCATCCGCACTCCATCCACAGCACAAAAACCGGACTGCACACAAATGAATATGAATGGTCTAAACGCACGCCAACCGCGTCACATCGCCACATGACGTCACTGCCATTAGAGTAACTTGGACTATGTCACACGCTTACGCGACGCAACACGCTCGCGTTAATTTTCGAACGCGAAATCTCAAAGAGTGCTGATTTTATGCCAAGCAATCTATAAAATTACGACTAAAGGCGACAAAACGATCGACTTTTCCGTTGTTTTCTTCCCGCTTGTCCCAGAAAAAAATACCCATATCAGGTTTTGTGTTGGCCAATATAGAGCAAAAAATGTTCATCAAGACTCGTCTTCCTCAGTTCGTAGACGCATCTCTTCAGAAGGAGTCACATTGAACGAGGTGTTTTCTTCACTTGGAGTTTCCAATACCACTGCCGCCTTCTTCTCCGCCTTTCGCCTTCTAGCCCCTTCCGATTTGAAAGCCTAAAACACAGAATTCAAGGACTAATTTTCGACTTCGACGTTATGGTAAGTTCTCTGAACCCTCCTCGTCTTCTTTAACCTACCGAGGGAGAAAAAACGATGAAGGCCGCGGACCCGGATAATTGTGAAATCTGTTTATAGCTAAGAAGCTTAGTTCTCATTTATTCACGAAGGCCAATCAAAGAGAATCTTTCGGAAATTGATGATCCAACTAGATACCTTATTTGTCCTCCACGCATCAAGTTCCTCTTGTAATGGAGCAATAACGTGATCGCACTCTAGCACATGAAGAGCCTGAAATCGGAATGAAGACTAATTTTCACAGATTAACTCTCCGATTCTTGCGAATTCACATCCTGGTTCATAGTATCCAACGGGAGTATACGAAACAGGATTAAGGCGCTATTCGCACTTCTGATGCCAGCGCGACGGCATGTGGCCGTACTGTCCGCCAAATGAGAGCACGCGCTTAGACACATGACTTATTCAAATGGGACCGCTATACCATTTCAATTGGGCTACATGACGTTTAGGGCAAAAGAGCCACGCGCTCCTTGAACGACACTCGTCTTTGTCTGTTGTCACCGGTTTATAAGGCCCCTATTGTTGGATTCCTCCCTCTTCCAAAGCAGTCTCTGAGAAGGAGGAAGCAAACTACCCAGCGCTTTGGGGCGCAAACGCCTTCACAAAAGGAGGGTGTGGTGCAGCGATGAAGATTAGAGTGCGCCAAAATTTTGCTCCTTTGCAGTGTGTCCTCCTGTAACAGGGCAACGTGCTCCAACAGTAACAAAGTGAGAGCAGCCAAACTTGGTCATTTGCAGCACGTGCTCCTCAAACAGCACGACGAGCTACCACAGCAACAATGGGTGCGGAATCTTCTTCTTGCGCATTTGCGGCGCGTGACCGTCTTGAACTCGGCTATGAGCGAAAGAACGTGCTCCTGTGAAGTACTCTTTCATCTCGGCAAGGAACTCGAGGATTGAAGCCGAAATGTTGTCGAACGACATATGTGGACCTAGTCCAGAGGCAGAAGCATACATAAACAAACCTGAAATATATCCTCCGGTGTCATAGCTTTGCGTTTCTTGTTAACCGCATGTTCATTTGCATAAGATGTCACGTTGAGGATGAATACCTTAAATTTACAGATATACCGTAAGAAGAAGAAATCGGCGATGAATGGCAACTAAAAGCCCGATATACCCTAATCTAAGTGTGATATCATACCTCTCGCTCAAAAAAAAACGTTCAAACTTGTACAGGTGGGTAATTAGAGCGCTGAACAAGAACTCCATGGGTTATAACACAAATGCGCTGAGTTTACGCCGACGCACAATAGGGAACGCCAGGTATCGGTACGATCCGTACAGACTGTAGCCAACATTGCCTATCGTTTTGAGCATTCAAGTCTATGAGGCCATCGGTTGTGGACAAGATGCAAATACATAGAGTACTCGAAGGGGTTTCTATTCATATGGTGTCAATATATGCGGGTCAGGGTTCGGTGAGGGGTGTGGATATCCACACCGGGGGGGGGGGGGGGGTCTGAGCTGTGCAACGGTCGAGGGCGAGGAGTCTGAGCTCCACCGGGACACCAAGTAAACGGAATGGGGCGGAAGAGATGAGTGGATGCGATGAGGTGATTGGCAAAGGCGAAGACAACGAGATGTACTAAAGAAATGTTTTCAGAGAAGAACAGGTCACTTCAAATGTATGGAAAAACAGACACTGAAAAGTTATTAGATACAAAAATAGGTGCTTGAACTTTAGCCAGACCAGACATGGCACAAGCCTTTGTTAGTTGGAAAGAGCGTCATCCATTCTAGTTGCGTTGCGAAATTCATTCTCCTAAACCCACTCATACCCGAGACACACGACACTGGTTCGATCCTCCCAGGTGCTCAAGTTTTGCAAAACGGTGAGCTTTTAATTTTTTGAAAATAAAGGGTCACGAAAGTAGGATAGTCGAGTCGAGAGCGGTAGATTTACCTTAAACACCAAATTTCACCGCCTAAGATGAACGCTGAAAGGCTCTACACTGTGTGGTCCACACCTGCCGCAGGTGCGGTCGCGCTGGAAGTCAAAATTTTTGAAAGGTATGAGTCAGGAGAATACGATATTCGAGTCGAGCGTGGTTGATTTACCTCATACACAAACTTTAATGGCATCATAGGAACGTCGAAGACCGTTAAACTGCATGGGCTCACACTTTTCTTAAGTGCGTCCCCGCCGGAAGCCGGCAATTTTGAAAACTAGGAGCCACGAAAGTAGGTTATTTGAGTCCAGCGTGGTCGATTTGCCCTGTATACTCACTTTCACCGTCCAACATGGGTGCTAAACACCGCTACAGTATGAGACCTCATACTTTTCTAAGGTGTGGACTCGCTTAAAAAGGTCAACTTTGAAAGTTAGGTGTCACGAGAGTAGGATATTTGAGTCCAGCGTGGACGATTTACTCTGTGCACAATTTATGTCCGTGTCAGTGTAACGGCTTAGACCGCTATATAGATAGCGGAACAAGGCAAAAAAAAACGTCCAAGCCCACAAACCTGAGGTAACGTCGGCATGGATCGCGAAGAGACTTCGCGTTCATTGTTGAAAGTTGGCGCAAACTCGGTGCCATGTGCTATAGCATAGGTGCACCGAGTTGGCGCCAACCTTCAACAATGCACGCGAAGTCTCTTCCCGATCCATGCTGATGTTATGGTTTTTTAAAACAGCTGTAACTTAAGTTCCAAATGAGCTACCCGGAGTTTGAGCGAAATTAAGAAAATAGGTTTTCAGCCCTGCAGAATAAGACCCTTACCAACCCCAGAAGCTGCCTTTCAGAAAACTTCACTAGGTGTGAACTTTCGATGTTTTGAGCATGCAAGTCCACACCCAGTCAGCGGATTTAGGTGTGCACTTTTCTGCTCAAAACATCAAAAGTCCACACATCGTAAATTTTTCTGAAAGACAACTTCTGGGGTCGGTTGGGGTCTCATTCTCTTGGGTTATAAACCTGTTTCCTTAGTCTTGCTCGAACCCCGGGTAGCGCATTTGGAGCTTACGTTACAGCGGTTTGAAACCCTACTTCAGGTTTGTGTACTTAGTGTTTTTTTAACCTTGTTCGGCTATCTATGTAGCGGTCTTCGGCGTAACACTGACACGGTAAAAGATTGTATGCACGGTAAATCGACCATGCTGGACTCAAGTATCCCTCTCTCGCGACACCTAAATTTGAAAAATGCCGATTTTCGGAGTGACAACACCTGAGAAGTGTGAGGCCTCATACTGTAGCGGTGTTCAGCATCCATGTTGGGCGGTGAAAGTGAGCATACAAAGTAAATCGACTACGCTAGACTCAAATATCCTACTCTTGTGACTCCTACATTTCAAGAATGTGGACTTTCGGCGGCACCACACCAGCAGCAGGTGTGGGCCAGACAGTGTAGTGCCTTTCAGCGTCCATCTTAAACGATGAAATTTTGTATATAGAGTAAATCTCCCACTCTCGACTGCGCTATCCTACTTTCGTGACCCTTACTTTGCAAAAAAAGAAATGTGAGGTCTAACGTCTTGCAAAAATTAAGCACCTCGCGGGATCAAACTCGTGTCGTTCTTTTCGTGTATGAGTGGGCTGCGGAGAATGAAATTCGCAACGTGACCAGATTAGATGACGCTTTTTCCAACAGGCAGTCCATACATCTGAAGTGACCTGTTCTTTTTGGACTTGCGAAATAAAATTACGAACTCATATTAATTCGAAAACACATATATTTCTTCAATACATCTCGTATTCTTGGCCTTGGTCAATCACTTCATCTTCTCCATTCTTCTCTTTCACCAAATACCTTAGCTTCTTACCTGGAATTATTCACAATTTCAGGATACACGTCCAAACCTTGGCGTCTTATATTCAACATTAAGAGAGCCTTCACTATAATCAAAACCTTTACTATAGCTAATACATCTTTTGGACTAAATTGTTCATCTTCTTTCGATTTTACAACAAAATAGACAAATAACGCTCCTGGGAGGGGGGCCGAGAAAATCGCCAAAAATTTGCTTTTGTAAGAGGGCGGTCTGAGTAAATTTAGCCTTGTCCACACCTCGTGTCGTACCCTGATGCGGGTTTGGAACACCCAGCATAGCCTGTTCTCTTCACTGACCCTCACACTCAAAATCTACCGGAATTCCGGGCTAGAAACTGTTTTTGAAAAAAACTAGCAGAGATTCGATGGACCCCGAAATTTTCACGAAATAGGCTGGCGAGCCGTCGTTTCAATGATCCCTTGCCATTTCCGCAAGTGAACATGAAGAACTGCTGCGATGGGGTCATTTTGGAGCAGAACTTGTCTGCTTTTGAAAGCATCACTAAATTCCTTAAATCTTGCATTGAAACGAAAGCAAGATAGAAAAGCCTCGAACCAAATCGGCACCGGCGACTTCGAAGTACCCACATTTTCATTGTTTTTGGGATTCCCCGAAGGTATTTAGATAGTAAACTTTGTGGTTGAGGCAGTTCATGTTAACATGCCGGAACAAGGAAACATCACCAGAGCCGATAGCTCGGTTAATTTTTTCGTCAGATTTATTTTATTTTTATTTATTTATGCTAAATGAGGTAGGCATGAACAGGCGGAGCGCAAAATGAAGCGGTAGAGAAAAACAGATAGTGAAACAGTAGAAAGAACAACAAAATGAGATTTTACCACGACAGTAGAATATTTGAAGCCTTGCGTTTAAACGATAGAAAAGAATGAGGAACAGTTTCGGAACTAAGCTTAAGAGAGGAAAAAGCAGACCCAGCTCGACAGGTGAAGCTGTTCAACCTAAGACTAGTTTTGGGTACACCATAAGAGATTTTCTCCGAGCTACCCCATGTTCTAGATGCCATGAAGCCGAAAAGTTTGGATTTGTCGGTTCTCACCATTCCACTCACAATTTTAAAAACCATGCACACCTCATTTCGTTTACGTCTAGATTCCAGCGAATGCAAAGATAGTTCCTGATTTCGCGTAATGGGCCCAGATACTCTAGCGTATGAGAATCCATTTCGTCTCAAGAAAACTTTACAAGTAAAATTGTCTTGTACTTTTTTAAAAGTCAAATATCTTTCTTTTTGCATGTACAGAATACTGAAATTCCTGATTCCATTATAGGTCTAACATAAACTTTATATGCATGCGCCAAGACACTAACATTACAAGTCGACAAGCCTTCGAAAATGTGGAAGGTGCGTACGAAAGCTTTTTTAGAGATGGTTTGAAAGTGGAAAACGAATTCGATGTCCACTTGTCGATTTTCGAACTACTAAGGTAGGTTTTCCCTCCTAAATGAGATTTTACCTACCGCAACCTCCAGTAAACCTTAAAATTCCGACAAGCGAACCCCAGATTCGTGTTCAGCACCCCTATATGCATGTTTTTAACAAAATCACGATAAAAAAATTTAAGAACACCCAGAAGTTTCCATAGGGGGAACCCTTACCTTGCCGCGAAGGTTTAAAAACGCTCATAACTTCCTTCGCTCATAACTTCCTTCAGTGTCTAGGGAGCTTCGATGGGCATATTCGGACTTTTTGTTCGAAAATGGTTTTAAAGAAGAACATTTCATTTGAAATGGTTACTATGACTTATAGTGGCTCCCTTGTGAGGGCCACTCTCCCTCCATCACCCGGTTTAGAAAAGTCTTCGATAAAACTCCATAATGATTTCCAACGACGATTTCCCTAGTTTGTCGAAAACGGTGTCCATGGAACCCTCCTCCAACATTGTAAACCAATTATCCAATCGAACCGAGATCCGCAAAAAAGCTCACGGATGCAGCCCGAGCAATCGCAGTTCGGGCTTCCTTAGACACAGTTCCACCCGGTCCAATCGTTTTGTCCACTAATCGGCTAACCACTGTGGGCGGCAATCGTAGGTCCTCAATCTTCGTGTCAGACATGACCTACAGGTTCCTAAATTCGTAAACGTGAACTTTTAGCAGCAATTTTGTCCAACCCATACAATCATCGGTAAGATTTACAAATCTAATTCTTCACAAAAAAAAAAGACTGGATACAATACCAATCGACTAAGGAAACGGTAAAATAAGGTATAATCAGACACATTCAATTGAAAATTTATTATCATCACAATAATATGTATTATTAATACGTATGATCACTGTTAAACGATCAATATGTATAAGCGTGTATATTTCAAAATGAAGACACTTTCGATATAAAACACTATCATAATAATGTACAGTTTGAAAAAACTGATGACTCTGAACAGATCATTGCTATTTTTGGGTACCACACGGAAGACACGCACACGTAATATGAGACTATTTCGAGAATTGGGTAGCTTTTGAGTGAACATGCGCAAAAATCGAACCAAATCAATGGAAATTAACAACGACGACGAAAGAATCTGCGGCAGTATAGAAAATTCGGCACTACTCCACTGTTTATACTCACATGCGGCTCGTTTACAGTTGCTCGGAGGATTACGGTAGGTATACCGTAGTTTGGTCGAACTATTTGCTTTCACTGAAGCTCCACCCAAAGGGGTTCTATGAGATGCTCGCCATGAACTCGCCTTGAGGTTCTCAATTTTCGAAGATTTACTGTACCTCAAAGTACTCAATCAAACTTCGTGAAAAGGTAAGGGTTTCTATCAGCCAATTTTTAGGGTGTTTGAGTAAAAATTCGGATTCGGCTCAAAACTTTCAATTGGGGGTTATTCAGAGCACTGAATGCGAACCTGGAGTCTGTTTGTCGCTAGACTTATGGTTACTGTAGGCTACGGTAGGCATGCCTTTTAACTGGCCTTGCCTCTTCTTCTCTTATTCTTAGCTTCAGTCCCGCGTTGGCGCAGGGTCAGCTTTCTTGGTGGCTCGTCTCCATTTCGAACGGTCCAGCGCATCAATAGTTGTCAGATATTCCTGCAACATATCTCGCTTTACGCAGTCTAGCCACCTTTGGTCTTCCTTTCGGTCTACGTCCTTCAACTTCGAAGGTCATTGCAGTCTTCGCGACAGAGTCCGGACTGCATCTCGTCACATGGCCAAACCATCGCAAAAGGTTTTCTTTCAGCTTCTCTTGAATCGGAACAACACCAAAGAGTTTTCTTATATCATCGTTCCGCTTCTTATCCAGCCGTGTATACCCAAGAGACCATCGGAGCATTTTCATTTCCATGCAGTGAAGAAGGTGCTCATGCTTTTTCGTCGACGGCCAGCACTCGCTACCATACATGGCCACAGGTCTAACAACAGCTCTGTATAGCTTGCTCTTCAGGTACGTAGGAACTTTCCGGTCGCAGAGGACACCACTGCACTGCCTCCATTTCATCCATGCAGCGCTTATTCGATGAAGCACTTCAGTGTCGATACTTCCGTCACTCGCAATTTGAGATCCCAAATACTTGAAGTGCAGGACCTTCTCCAAATCTACGTCATCGATATTTATGGATCCTTCCGACTGCTCTCCACACTCCATATACTCGGTCTTCCTAGTATTGAGCTTCAGTCCATAGCACTGCAGACCTTCCTTCCACAACTGACACGCGTCTTCAAGATCGTTCCGGGAGTTGGAAGCCAGCATCACATCATCCGCATAGAGCAGGTTCCATGGGTGTGGGAGCTGGAGATCTTTCGTGACTGTATCCATACATAGTATGAAGAGAGGAGTTAGAGCAGAGCCCTGATGAACTCCCACACGTATACGAAAATCGGAAGATGTTACTGCGCTACAACAAACCGCGCTCTTCGTGTCAGCATACAGCAGACGTATCCATATCACATACTCTTCAGGAACTCCGTGGCTGCGCAAACAAAACCAGATCAGTTCGTGTGGCACACGATCAAACGCTTTCTCCAGATCAAGAAAGGCCAAGTGAACGACCTTCTTCTTTCCCTATGCTTCTCCAACAGCAGACGTGTTGCATGGATTCCATCGACGGTTCCGCAATTTTCAACGAATCCACACTGATTAGTAGTTACACTGCCAGAGTCGCGTAATCTGGCGTCCAATACTCTTTCAAAGATCTTCATCGTATGGGAAAGAAGGCGAATAGGACGAAAGGTCGAACAATCAGTTACATCTCCCCTTCCTTTCCACAGCGGCACAGTGATACTTCTACTCCAGCTAAATGGAATTTTCCCTTCCTTACGACCATATTGGCCTTGCCTAACTGGCCTTGCCTACCTTAAAATTTCGGAAATCGAAAAATGGACCTCAAATTCGTGTTCGGCGTCCCAAATAACACCCACAGAGAAATTTTGAGCCAAATCTGAGCCTTTGACCAGCTACCGTATACCCGCCGTGACCTCCCGAAATCTATCAAAAATCGATAAACGGATTGCAGATTAGTATTAAGCACTGCAAATAATCACCAGAGCAACTTCGAGCCATATCTATCGCAGCACACCGGAAATCGGCAAACGTGGCGATTTGCCATCAAATTCTGCCCCCGATGGGAAGCTTTGAACGAATCAATTCGGAAACTCGGATAATCGTCAAATAAACCCCAGATTCGTAATCAGCGACCCGAATGACTCACCTGGTAGGATTATGAGTGAAAACTGCAACAATTTTTTACGCTTTCAGAGGTATAAATAAGCGACAAACCGAAAATCCGCTTAAGTCCAAAACGCTATCAGTCTGGACAAAGTATGGAAAATGCGCCTTCACCCAAACTTTGCTCAGGGGGAGGGGTGTTTTGGGCGCTGAGCAGAATTATGTGGTCCGTTCCCGGATTCTCCAGAGACTAATGCGCTTTTTGGAAGACAGGCACAAAAGCCACTAAAACGACCTTTTTAAGCATGTAACTTCCTGGAACCTGCAGTTCGGGGAGAGATACTGCGCAGTTCCACTACGGAGACCCATGAGATACAAACAATACAAGTCGTTTTTGCAGATGCGTTCACCGCCATTAGCACGTCCCTTGTTAGAGAAAACAACCTGCTCAACAGGATGAAGCGGGATTGCAAAATTTCGCAACAAATACCGGACCACAAATCAAACTCTGGTGAAGATATCCCAAGAATTCTCGATATTTTGGTCACTAAAAGGAAAAGTCGTAGCGTTGCTAAGGTTTTAGACGCTTGCGCCCAACTGAAGAAATTTTCGGCGTCTGATAGTCTTAGTGATCAAATACGAACGGTCCAGAGATCGCCCCTCAGGGGGGATCAAGAAAATTTTAGATTTTAGAGAAAAATTCTAAGGGTGGGGGCCGCTCCGAATTCGAAAAAATTACGCAACGCCCCGCTTGACCCTGCTGCTCGGTCCTGCCCTCAACGTTAGGTGAAGAAAACTTTACGCTTCAGCCCAGAAAGTAGGATAGCGCCACGAAAATCTTGGGAAAAAATTTACAAACAAGAAGTTCAGAAATTTCGCACCCTTAGGGTACTAATAATTTCCATCTCCTACCTATCATTGCATAATATGTAAACATTACTCAAAGTAATAAACAGCATGAGACGATATGGAAGGCAACAACACTTTACCAGCAATAAAAAAAAACTCCTATCAGCATCCTTTGCAGCAATACTATCAATACTCTGTCCAAAAATTCTATTCTAGCTGTTCTCAATTTTGCAACTGTTCGACGTTGGCGAGCATTTCGCATACTGCTAAAAGAGGAAAAAATATTAGCAAGAAATATGAAAAAGATTAGTCGACATAGAAAACTTTCACAATTTGTCGCGGCGATGAACTGAATTGATAGTTAAAGGCGACTTTCGCCCTATTATCTTCCTCAATGCTCTACAATCGCTCAAAGAAAACCAAAATCATGTCCTTCAACCCCAAGGAATAAAACTTTTCAGAAAAAAAAGTTCGAACCGATTGTCCGCGAAGTCGTTTTGATTTCAGCCAAACCTTTCTGCTCCCCACTGATTATCCGATTGGAGTCGAAAAGTGTACAGATCCAAATATAACTAGGAACTGTTTTAACCTTCCCGTAGCGATTTCGAAAATCATGTTATCGTTGCTGTAGTTCGGTGACAGTACATAAATGGCCCGTGCTTAAAATTCCCTAAATGGTTGCGGGGATTCAGAAAAAAATTGTATTTTCATTGCTTCACAAAAAGGTAAGGGTATCCTGGGAATTTTTGGGGTGTTCAGGCTAAACTTTTCGGATTGTGCTCAAAACTTTCATCTGGAAGAGGGTATTTAGCCGGCTGAACGCGAATCTAGGGTCTGTTTGTCGCCAGACTTAGGGTTACTGTACGCTACGATAGGCATAATGCCTTTTAACTGGCGTTACCTACCTTAAAACTTCGAAAATCAAAAAAATGGACCTTAAACTCGTGTTCAGCGCCCCAAAAGCACCCACAGTGGAATTTTGAGTCAAATCTGAGACTGACCAGGCTACCGTACACCCACCGTTGCATACCGTAATCCAAGGAAAATTTTGAGACGACTTGATCGTAGCATTCTCGAGATCGTCCAAAGTCGTGTTTGGCCAGCACAATTTCCCCCATTTTGAAGCTTCAGACCAAACCAAAGGGAGTTCTTTGAGTATTAACAAACGGGGCCTCAGATTCGTAATCAGAACCCAAAACGACCTCTAGAAAAAAGTTTTAAGCTCAAACCGACACAATTTTTGAACGCCCTTAAAATTGTCATTAATGTACCCCTTTTCTCTTCGTGGAGCTATGAAAATGCCTTTTTTTTGGAAATTTCCTGTAAATCTCTGTCGCATTCAGGGGATTTGGAGAACGGACTATCAATGCTGCGTCCATACCTACAATTATCAAAACATGGTTTCACAAAAACTCTCAGGAAATATAGGGTAAGCCCTAATAAGTGACATACCTTCAGGTTTGGATGATCGAGATCTCCTCGGCCGCCAGTTCCTTTCGCTCCCGCGGCAGTCAAACCCGCACCAAAATTCTTCACACAAGCACAGCGCTGCTGCTTCGTATTAGGGTCGTATAACAACCTTCAAAAACATTTCACAATAGATGGGAGACTCATTTTCAGACGATTACGGCACGTTTCGGTAGAGAATCACATAAAAAACAAAATAAAATTTTTCAAAAAAAAAACTCACCTTGGCACTCCTACCCAATCCCGCGCAATACCACCACTTTTCGTCGAACACCACACACGTCCGCCACTATTCTGATGCCATTCGCTATTACACGGTGGAAATACCTGTTGAAATCAACGTCTAAACACTGGATATTTCCGGAATGTACACACAAGAGTGATGCTTTTCAAACCAGTATGAAAGAATATTACAAGAAAGAATACTGAACAAATAGCCCCACCTCTGCTTCCGCCATTCTTGACGCCTTCCACTCTGCCGCCGTCTTCATACGAGCAAGTACCTATAATTAAAAACTGCGTTTAAGCCTGGGTGTCGGAGAATGATTGAATGAAAAAGATAATCAGGAGACGCCCAAAATAGACATGGAAACATTTCACATTTCAGAAACCGCTCTTCTGCCTTCCATTCCCCGGAAGCCGTCAACGGAGTTCAGGGGGGAGGGATTGCTCAGAGACAGTATGCACATCTCTCCCCGCGCGTCCCCGTCCCCGCGAAGGCCATCCATGATTGGTCACTTTCGTCTGATGACCAATCACAGAGTGGCTTCGCAGGAACGGAAAAGTGCGGGGAGAGATGTGCATACGGCCCCAGGTAGCCAGAACTTGGCATGAATGCTCTCGAAACACCACATTTCCGCGTATTTTCAAACGTTCTTTTTTGGAAATTGCAAGATTTTGCCATTCCAAATTTTCGAAAAATTATCTTTCATATAGTACCTACTGCTCATATTATCTTGTTTTTCTTTTAGGTGAGGTAATAGAGAACGTAGGATCAATATCGGTATTAGCCAATCACGACCGCGTGCAATATTGCTTCGCCGTATACCTTGACCCACCGGTGGGCCATCCTGGCTCGAACGGTACTCCACTATGCAATCGTTGAGAAATCGACTGCACCTTTCTGTGCCTATCTTGTAGCACGCGACAAAGTATAATCAGTACCACGTTGGAACTTTCACCGTTCTATACATGCAGAGAAAAAAAAACTACTAGTAATGACGACTGGGTCAATCGAAATCACTGTTTCACAATTACTGCTCCAAGAACAACGTTGGCTTAATGGTGTTCTTGATGGTGTTAGTTCGTATTTTTTAAGTTTATATCAGATTTCTAGAGGTGGATAGCTGTAGGAAAAATCGATATCCTGCTGCAGCAATGGTTGTGAAACGTTTTTAGACACATAAAACAAGATTTAAACAACGCCTTTCTACCAAACGACCCAGAGGATTGCGACAGGAGAAAGAAGCAGAACAAGATTGAATGAATGATTTTCGCGGTCTTTTTTTAGCAGTGTCCACTACTAAGTAAACGTATTCTAGTTTTTGATCTTTTTGACTAGATAAACCCACCAAGAATGAGTTATTAGGAAAGAGTCCTCATAAAACTCTCAAGTATCGGAAAAGAACTGTTTAAAGATACCTCTGAAATATTCAATTAGGCCGGGATCACACTTACAGCGACGAGCGACTCAACGACATGTTTCCCATCAATATCGACACAAAATCGATATGCCTGATATGCACTGTCGCTGTCGCTGGCTGCGGGAAGTATGATCCCGAACTTAAGCCTTCTCGAGGGACTGCGGACAAAGCGTTAAACCTGACGTCGGAAATGCTTTTGCGCTTCAAAATTCTTAGGTACTGTGCTTCTCCGGGCCGAATTCCGGTCCGCAATTGCGTCTCGACACGCTTTGCGGCAGCACGCTCCCGAGTCAGAAGAGTTTTCAGCGCCGCAGCCGCCGATCTGTAGACTCTAGGTGGGTTTTGGAAACTGGAAACAAAGAAAAAATGGAGAAAACTATAAAAAAAGTCCCATCGAGTCGGCTCCGGCTCTGGAAATTCGACCGACTCGAGCGCGTGCGGCCGTGAAGCGTGTCGAGACGCAATTGCGGACCGGAATTCGGCCCAGAGAAGCACAGTAAGTGACCTTATTTTCTGTTTCTTTTACAAAAACTCCTTAAAGAAAAAAGAAGGGCCAATGCACATGTTTGGATGTTAGAATCTTACGCGATGATCCAATGGGTTAGCCTGTTCACGAGATTTTCACCCACTTCCTGGCCGTTTTTTTTTCGCCGTACTTCCGTGCTTCCTACTCTTAGAAACCCAACGATTACATTTTCTCCAGAAAACGGGCAATTTTTTATCGCGAACACTGCGCTTGAAGTGAAGCTATCGATGAACCATGGGTTTGTAGTACATTCTAGGGTAAGTCAATACGATGATCGCCTATCGGTTCAAAAGTTCCATATTGTAGCAAAGAACTCGACTTTTGGGAAACTTGACCCATCGGAGGGTGGTAAGGTTGGCAATGCGTAAATATGAAAAAAAAAACATGTAATTGATAATGTTACACTCCTGACGCGCATTATGTCTATGTCGAAGCATATGCAATATGAAAAAAATTACGTTTTGCAACTCCTCTGTCGGATTCCCACTGGCATCATAGTACCTACCAACAAGAACACCAACCAGCTTGTAGTCCTTCTCATAGAACGAGATCCAATCGCGAATTCCTGTGAATGATCCCCATCATCCGAAAGGAAGGGAGACAACATAGAAAAAACATTCAAAATTACATTAAAATTTAGCGAAAATTATCGAAAATAAGAAGTCACCTTGAAACGAAATCTCGGAAAGATCACGTTTGACATAAGTGCGCTGCCGAGATGTCGTACGTTCGTGCCGTGGCAGTGTGGAGGAAAGAAGATCACCTCCGTGCAAACCGACGTCAATCCCTCCGCGGAGAGGGTTTTTGTCATGGGAGAGGTGCGGGCTGGCTGCAGCTCTCCTGAGGATTCTTCTACAAATGGCCGGCGTCGAAAGGAATCCAGGACCCGCGAAGAAGAAGAAGTACCCATGTGCCACATGCGGCAGAGATGTCAATTGGTATGGAACCAGCGTCCAATGTTTTGGATGCGAAAGGTGGGTGCACTTCTCTTGTTCGGGTCTCAGTTCTGTGAGGCACCACGATTCTTCCTTTCGTTGTATTGTGTGCTCCGCCTCCAGTAACTCAAATTCCTCATCTACCAACCGCCCCTATCTATTGTACATATCAATCTAAACGGCCTTCGGACCAAGCTTTCTGAATTATCTCTCTTCGCCCGTACTCATCACCCGGATGTTATCATGGTTCAGGAAACCAAACTCTCTCCCTCTGCTACCTCTCGACATCCAAACATCCCGGGCTATACTGCATATCATACTCCCAGGTCATCTCAAGGAGGCGGAGTCTCTACTTTTGTTCTGTCCTCTCTTCCCTCTCACATTATTCCAAACACTCCAGTGGATGGCACTCTCGAGTACATCCCCATCCATCTACCTCTTAAAACACCACTTTCTCTTTTTAATATATATATCCCTCCTTCTTCCTCTTGTCCCTCAACATACAATCCTATCCCCCTTCTCAAGCAGCTGTATGACTGCTCTCTTTCTCCCTCAATTGTCTTTGCGGGTGACTTCAATGCGCACACGTTCTGCTCGTCGCTTGATTCTGATGCTAGAGGAGGTGACGTCGAAGAATGGGCGGAGGAGTGCGATCTGGTTATCTTAAACGATGGCCAGCCCACTCGTCTCCCTGCCAACGGCCGATCATCTAGCCCAGACATCTCCCTCGTCTCTTCCAATCTCTCTAATGCCTGCTCTTGGTCGACATCCACAACTCTTTCCAGCGATCACATCCCTGTCTTTGTCGATATTGATCTCTCTAACTCTCTTGCTCCCTATACAGGTGTTCGTCATCGTTCTTATCTTAATTTAGGCCTTGCAGACTGGAGCCTGTTCAGGGAGGTTGCGCTCCGCCAAGCGGCTGATTATCCGTGGAATGGCGATGTACACCAGAAGGAGCGCCACCTATCTGATGCTATCTTGAAGGCTATGAAAGCTGCGATCCCTGAAGGCCGCGTTAAGACCTTCTTTCCCAATGTCACCAGGGAAACACTGCAGAAGATAAGGACAAGGGACGCAAAGAGAGCCGCAAATCATCTTGACTCCAGACATCGCTGCGCTGGATGATGAGATCAGGAACGACCTTGACAGGCACAAGAAGGAAACTTGGGAAAAGTTCACTGAGAAGATGAACTTCAGAAATGATGCAGCAGCAACGTGGAAGGCCTTGAAAAGGATCTCCGGAAAGTTCACCTCCGCCGACAATTCCACGATTGAGTTTGAAGGTGGAGTCTTCAAATCAGGGAAGGAGGCCGCAAATGCTCTTGGGAAGCACTTTTTCATCACTAGAACCAAAAGAGAGAAACAGAACAGAATAACTGTTCGGGAACTCTGTAAGTTGCCTCTCATGGATGTAGATGATGCAGTCACGCCTGCACAGGTCGAGAAGGCGATAAAGGAGATGAGCAACTCGAAGGCATTAGGGCCAGACGGTTTGAGCCCTGCAGTCATGAAGAGACTGCCCAGTGAACTACTGCCCTTTATTGCTGACGTCATAAATACATCGTTTCGTACATGTATTTTACCCCAAAATTGGAAAGTGGCTCGTGTTATTCCACTGCCGAAGCCGGGAAAGTCACCATCCACGGCTAAAGGGTACCGGCCGATCAGTCTGCTCTCACCCATCGCCAAAATTGCCGAAAAACTGGTTGTGGAGGAGCTTGCTCAGCATAACAGCCAACAGCAGCACCAACATGGTTTCCGTAAATTACATTCCACCACTACGGCCTTGTTGGAAATTGTGAGCTATGTGCTGGACGGCTTCAATGCCATTAAACCCCAACGTACTGTTGGTGTGGCCCTCGACTTAACAAAGGCATTTGACACTGTCAATCTAGGCCTACTATCAGAGAGTCTGTTGAAGTCTACCATCAAGCCATGGCAGAAGCGGTGGATAGCTGCCTTCACTAAAGGACGTCGGGCAAATGTGCTATTCCAGGGACATGTTTCCAATAGCATCCCCATCGCCGCTGGTGTCCCTCAAGGAGGAGTTTTATCGCCTGCACTTTTCAGTTTATATCTAGAAGATCTGCCCGTTCCCCTCAAGACATCAAGGTCGTTGCATACGCGGATGATATTACTATTCTGTGCCGAGATCGCGACATTAAGGTAGCCACCAGTAAGATCAATGACTACTTGATCGAGTTGAAATGTTTCTTCGATCGCAAAATGCTCACAGTCTCTGCCTCCAAATCGTCCGTCACCGTCTTTTCCACTGATAATGCAGAGCACAGTGCCCATCCTATGGTTAAATGGGACGAAACTCAATTGCAGGCCACCCGATTCCCCAAGCTGCTTGGACTCGTGTTGGATCCTTCGTTGAAATTTCATAAGAACACTGAGCAGAAGCAAGCCACAGTGAAAACAAGACTCAACGTCCTGCGTGCTCTCGGTGGAACGTCCTGGGGATGCAATAGAGAAACGATCCTGACCACGTATAAGGCTATTGTGCAACCCGCCTTGGAGTATGCTGCGCCAGTCTGGCAGCACATCGTGTCGGACACCTCTTGGTCCAAGCTGCAGCGCGTCCAAAATTGTGCTCTGCGAATTGCAACAGGCTGTTCCAAAAGCTCTCCAATAGAGCACTTACATGCCGAAGCTCGCATATTGCCAGTCAGAGACCACTGCCAACTCCAGGCGCAACAAATGTACATTAACATCGTGAAGCAGCCGAATCATCCTTCGCGAAGAGTACTAAACCCGGTGAGAGAGATGTATCAGAAAGCCTTTCGCTGATGCTCCGTCGAAAGTAGATGTGCAGAGATGGACTGAAGCACAACAAGAACGCCTCCGTCTCTTGCGCGCGGAGCATACCCGATTCGTGAACGAACACTTGAGCAGAGTTGCCATAAACTCCATCCTGGGAGTCGCACCTCCAAAGGTCTCCGAGACAGAGATGGAACTTGGCAGGCGTGCCAGGTGCACCCTTGCATCGTTACGCTGCGGACGCTCCCCCATCCGTAGGTCATACTTGCATAGGATTGACAACAGCAAACCTGACGAGTGTCCTGATTGCGGTAGTCAAGGGCATACTACTGCGCACCTGTTCAATTGCCCGAAAAGACCGACTACATTGACGACAATGGATCTGTGGACGAACCCAGTGCTAGTGGCCGAGTTTCTGAACCTATGACAGAACCCCTCTCTGTGGCTGCAAAGAAGAAGAGAAGACATAAGTGCGAAAATTGGGATGCAATTTAAGAAAAACAGACGAAGCATACCAAGGAGATCTTCATGTGACAGTCCATCGGTATTATCCACTAATCCAGCCTCAGTGAAATCACCACTCACGAAAGCCCTTGTGGCGTCGCGTCCTTCAAAAGCAGGGGATGGACTAGTTAACAGAAACGACTACTAACAAAGTAAAATCGGAGAAGAAAACACATACCAGCAAAGAAATGGTAGCCTCCTCCTTTACCATAATGCTTGCGGCCTTTATCGACGTTGTAGATGCGCCCCAGGATTGCCAAGTACACAGGCCTAGAATGATTGAGATCAGGTATACACTCTCGATTTCTGAAATTTGAAGCCTGCATACCCTCTCCCCCATTTCATACATGTAGAAACAGGCTTGACATAGCAACGTAAACCGGTCTGTACAGCTCCGCCTATGCCATTCGAATAGCCGAATTCGAGCCAGGATGATCTCACCTGAGATATCCTGGGTCGCCAGACTAATATTTCGCACTACTACGAATGACCGAACAAAAATCGAATTTTGAGAGAACGACCCAAAGTCAAGAAAAATAGCACTATCGAATGGGAGTAGGTGAGATGATCAGTCTGATAGATTGTGATCCAACAGGAATATTTTCCGTTCAATTCCTCCATTCTCAGGTCTACTGGAAGAAATGGTTCGGCCTCACGCTGGTTTCAATGATGTCTCTGGAATCGCGAAAAACCCCCTGGGAACGGAGTTATGGCCCCTTCGACTAGAACAAAAAGAGAGGTTAAGAATGAAAGAAAGAACAGGGCTACTGATCGAAAACCATAGCTGATCTCGCCGCTGCTGAGCTTGAAAGACCGAAAAAGGGGCGTGCCAAAGTGGCTTCCTGATGTGGGCGCCCCAGGGTGGCTTCCTCCACTATCTCGCTTATTCAGAGGAATTGACAGCTCGCACTTGGCAGGTGCTATATAGGTTGGGTCTACTTCTCATCTATGTGGAAACCTCAGATTTCGTCCTTCAGCTTGGGCTGTGCCTTTAAATAGACACGTTATGTCGCTATCAGTCGGTCTATTCGTCTCATCGACTCTCACTTGGAAGAGCCACTACTTTTAATTACCGGTGGTTATCCCAGGTTCTGCTTATACCTATCTTTTTTCTACAGATGGGAAAGGGCGGGCTGGCAACGCAGGGTTGCTGAAGTGGGAACATCATGATTCATTTTCGCCTCTTCGAGCGTCGTTGGATTCTTCTTCTTTGAAGCCACGGAAAGGGTTTTATGGTTGTGAAACTGGCCGACCAGTGTTGATTTCGTTTATAGGTCTATCAGGATCAGCCTGTTCGGTCTCTTCGGACACGTAAACAAGTTTGTGGTATCATGGCCGAGGCAACCGCAGTCCGGTCGTACGCCCCATTTGCTGCTGTCGATCTTGCTGACGTAGGAAATGTGCATAGTTTAATGACCACAACGCAACGATGCGAGTGTGCAGCTGGCCCTTCTTACTCGGATATGCAGACTTGGAGCGGTACTCTCCAAATATAGGATTAATGGCCGCCTCTTCAAAATGAAGAGATGAACTGAGTGTGCTACTCGCGCAACAGACGAAATCGTTTTTGCTGTGATTCGTGCCATCCTTGCAAAATGACCTTGTTAGGAGAATCGACGAATGAATTCCTTTTCGCTTTCTCTAGAGGGGTAAGACACTCTCAAAGACGAGTGGATTGATTACTTGATAATATTGAGAAATTGTTGAGCCACGAGGTGGCAAGGCTCCTTTACTGGTAATAAACGAGTTTCAGTATGCAGGTGCTCGACTGGGGAACTCCTTCCACATCCGGTGGCGATGCGATGAGCAACATTCTGCATACGTTGCAACTTGGTAGAGGAGGTTTTTGACACCAAAGGCAGCCCGACCGGTGCGTTTTACTCCAGCGCGAGCATGAATATGGTCTTGTCTGTGGTGATAATAGTTTCTTTGCTGCTACCCCTTGAGGTACCGCCCAGGGCCCTGAGAACATTGAGCTTAGCATGAACGACAGCAGCCTGCTTCTGTTCGGTATTCTTATGGAACTTGAGCGACGGATCGAGCACAAGACCGCACAGTTTTGGAAATCAAACGGCAGGCAGACGGTCTCCATCCCACTCGACATCTGGATGAGCGCTGTGCTCGGATGGGCCCATTGTGAGGACGAATACTGATGACTCGGATGCGGAGATCTCCAGCATCTTGTTGTCGAAGAAATTCTTTATGGTGATCAAGTAATCGCTGATCTTCGTGGCGGTAACCTCTATGAGATGATCTCAAGACACGACTGTCATGTCATCGGCATAGGCCCTAGTTATAAACCAGCGGAATGAAAACGTCTCGCGATGAAATTGCCGCCGCATGCTGCGTGAATTAGGGACTCGTCTGCAATGTTGCGTCTTTGGCGTCTTTGACGCAATACTGCAGACAAAAATTTTCCAGGCGTTTTTAATGGTATTTTATCGGTTTTTTCGCTTCTGACACTTTTTACTTGCAGAATATCACTAGTAATCAATTCCTCTCGTCATTACAATGCTCGTTATGTCGTTTTGGTGATGTTTTACCAATTTTAAATCTGAAAAATAATCAGCTGGTGGAAATTGGCAAATTTCCAACAGGGCAGGTCCCGCAAGGATACAGTATACGGTGCCGCGGCGTGTATAACTGCTCTGTGCGGCCTTCCGGCGCGTTTTTCTGCGACTACTGTTCCTTTTGGAATGCCTGAGCACAGTTAGGGCGCATATAAGTGATAGTTGTCTCGCTATTTCCGCAGCGTCCCGCCGGTGTATAACTAGGGCCATAAGCGACAACCTCGACATCCTGCGGAGGTGCAGGCATATCTTCGAGATACATACTGAACAGGACAGGTGACAGAACACCACCCTGCAGAGCTGGGATTCCTGATCGCTAAGCCAAAGGTCCCAGCAGGGTTTAGCTGGAAACGTTCGCAGAACAGCTATTCATCTTCGCTAGGTTTGGTCAGGACTGGGCTACGCCTGGATCCCATGTAATCGCACCTCTGGGGGGTGGTGGTTTGGTTCGGTTTGGTCATAGCTGGGGCAGTTAACCAAACCAAGTCAAACCAAACCCTGCCGGGGCCCCATGCGTTCATGAATCCCAGCCCAGGACTCCAGCGACAATCGCAACACTGTTGGAGACATGCTTCTAGAACCCGACTCTTGCACGTCGTCCTTTCACAGAGGCAGATATCCGGCGCTTCTGCCAAAGCGGTGTTGAAGACTCCAGTAAGTTGCTTGGTGTCGGATGCCTTGGTGAGATCCAAAGCAGGTATAATCTGTATGGACTTGCCATTCACTATAGGTTTGTACACCGGACCCTGTGGTATACCGCAGGCGATTTGACATGGATGATAGCAAAAGTCGCATATTTCAACTTCCAAACCGCGCGGTGTCAGAATGGATACAACTTTGTATCCTCGGTAGAAAAATCGCAATTCTCACGACTCATGTTGCGAGCGGCGCGCGCGATGCTGCTCCCTACGTCTGTCATGCGCTCTTTCGCTATCTCTAACCTCCGCTCCGCACCAGCACGCGTAAAAACATAAAAAAATCGCTGTTTTACAGCCTATATGCTCGGCCTAGAGAAAAATACCGAAAACGGACCTCGACGCTCTAGTCCCATCGAAAAAAGAAAGTTGCTCGGCATTCAATATCTGCATCTCATCTCCCAGATCCACTTTAGCGTCAACAGTCTAAAAAGGCTAGCATATAACCTTAGAGTACTAGTAGAAATTGGTCAAGACAGCTACTAAGGTACCTTGACGTCGTCCTGTGTGGCCTTGCGCTTCGGTATTTTCATGTTATTTCTTGCACCCTCCCACGCCTCCTTGACCCACGCGATCTTCTCACGAGTATACTCGTACTGTAAACAAAATGTACAAATGCCTAAGTAGAGTCTGGCGGCAGAAACCGCGTCGCAATGATCAGGAATAAAGGGCAGACACGAAGCTGCGTAGCCGCCCTCTATCCTTCAACGTGGCGGCGCGACTTTTGCCGCTCGACAATGCGGAAGCCTAAACTAAAAAAAAGCGAGAAAGAATTAGGAAATTAATATAGACAAACCTCTTCTAGCCTGTCAATACTCCACCGTGTCAGATTTGAAATACCATAACCATAATAGCTGCTTAGGAAAGATAGAAAGGCGACCTGTATCGATATGTACACAAGGCTAGTCGTGTATAATGCAGGTTTTATTCGCCAAGCCTTACTGGCCATGCCTAAACTGTAAAAACATGAAAACCGGCATATCCAGCGCGGACACACCTCGAAACGAATGAGTAACAAGGAGAATATCCAGTCGGGTGAAAAAATCCGCCCAGCTTGATCCACAGGGTCAGGGTCAAGCGGAGCGTTGCGTAGTTTTTCGAAATCGGAGCGACCCCTTCATATTTTTTTTCGAATATCCAAAATTTTTGCGATCCCCCTCCCCGGTGCGCGATTTTCGCTTTCCCTCCTATCCGAGTCCGGCCAGTTCATAGTTGATTACTAAAAGTGTCAGACGCCAAAAATTCGTTAAGTAGTTGAGTCCAAGCGCCTAAAACCGAATGCTACGATCCTTCCCTTGGGGACCAAAAGTGATCGAGAATTTATGGGATACCCACGAAATTCTCATTTTTGGACCGAAATTTTGCGATCCCCACTAACATTCATTTTCGGACCCAAATTTTTGCGACCCCCTCCCGTTGCGAAATTTCGCAACCCCGCTTGATCCTGCACAGGGTTATTTGGGATGCCGAACCCGAAGATTAGATTCAACTTTGGTTACACAGGAGATAACGGTAAGCATAGGGTAACTCAATAAAAGTCTCCGATTTGATTCGATTATTGCCTGGGGAGGGTTTCCTGGGAGGCTGATCACGGATCTGTTGTCCGAAACCCGACTTACGAAGGACTACGGTAGGTTACGATAGCCAAATAGCAACAAATCCACCTTAAGGCAGCATACACACTCGCAAAGGTGGCTGAAATGGCGACGACCATAGGATCGTACAACTTTTATTGGAAACCTCGCGCTGTTGAAAGCGTCAAATTGAGCCAATGAAACATGTAGTCTCCGCCCACTTTCTTCACAGTTCCCGCCCTTCAATAAAAACTCGTCCAAATTAATTTTTTCGAATTAAGCAACCCATTCTTTCTTCATCTGCTTCAAGTTTTCGTCTAGGTCATCGAATCTACAGCCGGCACGGATACTTTGCCTTCCCTATCGTGCGTTGGCGCAGACTCGAAGCGTTTATGTTCATAGCATACGTGCACCGAGTTTGCGCAAACGCACAATAAGGGACGCAAAATGCCAGTGCGATCTGTGCTGACTCTATATCATTTTCGCCCGGGTACACTGTGTTTGACCCATCGCATTCCTTTTAAAATTGGAAAGATAATATAAGATTCGTGGTCAGTACCCCCAGAAAACCCTCTTGGCAAAGTTTAGGCCAAATCTACAATTTTGACTTGCTACAGTAAAGGACAAGCCAGTAACGGCCAAAATTTTCCGGCATGCCCCTGATCCACAGCACCCTTGTTTGCGGCGGGACCAGGCGTGTAATCTTGGCATGCCAGCTCATTCGATGTTTTCGACATATTCGTCACCGCGGTGCCTGCCGCGTCAGAACGTTCGTGATCGACGTTTTGTCTTCCAGAGCGATTGAAAACTTGCGTTCGCTGCGTTTCTTCGTACTCTGTGGGAGTTTTCTACCAAAACAGTGTTGAAAACGGTGTATGCCTCGAAACTGCAGAGACATAGAAAAACATAGAGTCGACCTTATCTATTCCATGGTTAGCTGCAGTTTTCCCACATCTCAACCATTTTTCTGTGCTGTAGCCTTCAATGAAACGAGTCAGCGTTTCGTAACGAACGTTCCGATCCATTAGGACGCTACTTCAGCTAACCTCTCGAGACGTACTGTGTATGCGATGGTTCCTCTTCTGATGTGTTAATATGGAATGGATCGATTAGGAAAGACATCCCTGCTTCGTCTTGCAAAAGAAAGCCGTCGATCACTTGACGTTTTCGTTACGAAGACGCCGCACATGCACTGCGTATCATAAAGATAGGACACTCCCTGAATTTGTCGGTCTCATGTTTGCTGCGCAGGATAGATCTTTTCCATCAATACTACTATGATCACGATGTAAAATAACTCTCGTGAACCTTTTTTGAGTAAGATCGGATGTTTGTGCACTTATTTAAAATAATTTTTCGTTTTACGGCGCGTATCAAAAAGATAGGACACCCCTGGGTTAAATGGGAATTCTCGTTCGATAAAATTTTGCGATCACAAATCTAACATTGCTCCTCCTCGCTCTTTTATTGCATCTAATACCCCCTAGTTGGTGTACTTTCGACCAAGTTAATCAGCCTCTGCAAGTCGATCTTGCTCCATTTCTCGGTTATGGCCTGTTGGAGCGCAGACATCAAGAGATCCGAGATGATCCAAGAGGGATCCGAGATGCTCAACCTACGCGTGGTGGATCTGTGGAGTCGACTAACAAGATCAAGAAGACTCATCAAACGAGCTTCTACAACTCCACGAGGAGTTTTTTCTGTGTGGGAGTGTAAATGGCTGGCTGCTACACTCCTTGGTATTCTACTGTTACGAGCTGGCATTGAGAAGAATCCTGGACCGCGAAACAAGACTCCGCGATAACCATGCCGTCATTGTGGATTGTCGGCACAACATGCGAGCATCCAGTGCAGTGGTTGCCTTGGTACACCTCAAATGTTCGGGGTTAACTAGTTACAGTGACTACACTGATGCCTATTGTTGTATGTCTTGTATTAATTCACCTTCTACGGTTCCTCTTCATAGTCTCAACATTTTTCAACTCAATATTAATGGCTTGCGTGCCAAACTTATGGAACTTACATTGTACATTGAACGCTCACAACCTGATGTCATCCTCCTACAGGAGACCAAACTTAGCGTGTCCTCCCTTCTCAGCCCCGCCTTCCCGGCTATACATCCTATCATATTCCCCGTACATCACATGGCGGTGGCGTGTCAACTTTTGTTAAATCTTCAATTCCATCTCACCTTATTGACCTCCCCAATGACAATGTTGTTGAATGTATAGGAGTTCATATAGTATTGCAAAGCTGTCCTCTGGATATTGTCAATGTTCACATTCCCCCATCCACCTCTTGTCCCAACGCATTTGATCCCACACCATACTTACATGATGTATTTTCAATCCTCTCATCTTCATCTGTTGTCATGGCTGGTGACTTTAATGCTCATTCCCCTTCCTGGATCTCCTCCTTAGATCCCGATGACAGAGGAGAACTACTTGAGCTTTTTTGCGGATGATTGTGACCTAATTCCTATAAACGAAGACTCTCCTACTCGTCTCCCATCGACGGGCAGGCCCTCCTCACCTGATGTCACGTTCGTTTCCTCTTCTCTTGCCATGTCTTGTAACTGGTTCACATCTGTGGCCATGACCAGTGATCATGTACCCATCAGCACAACATTGGATCTGTCTCTTAATAGTCATCTCGAATCTTTTTCTGGCTCCCGTAGCAAATGTTACATTAACTAGAGTAAGGCTAACTGGGTCCTTTAAGGAGGTGCTGCTCAGCCGGGTAGCCAACTATCCGCTAGCTGGCTCTGTTCATGACAAAGAGAAGTTCGTCCTCGACACCATATGCGAAGCCTCCAGAATAGCCATTCCGACCGGTCGTGTAAGAACGTTCCACCCTAACGTACCAAAGGAAGCACTGGAGCTAATCACACAACAGGACGACAGACGCAGAACTGATCCTTCCGATCCGTGCATTTCACTACTGTCAGATGAGATCTCTAAAATGCTGAACGACTACAAGCAGAAACGCTGGAGGGAGTACACCCAATCCATCAATTTTGCGACTGATAGCGAACAAGCGTGGACCATTCTGAAGCGACTATCTGGGAAGAAGATGACACCTGCGCGCAATACGCTTGAGTTCCCTCGGGCAGATTTGAATTCGGATACAAGGCTGCCTGTCAACTTGGTAAACTCTATGCTTCTGCTTCATCTCGCCGCAACAAAGAGCACAGATGTACTTTACGTGCGATCAGAAAACTCAGTCGACATGACGTACCTGCCATAACTGCTTCTACCGTCTCTACCATCATCAAGTCGATGAAGAATTCGAGTGCAGAAGGACCAGACGGCATCTCAGCCGTTCATCTGAAGCATCTGCCGGAACAGTACGCAGAGGTACTCAGTGATCTTATTTATTCGTCGTTTACCACTGGTATTATTCCTGCTCGTTGGAAACAAGCGACTGTTCTCCCAGTTCCCAAGCCTGGCAAACCAGAAGATAAAGCAACGTCACACCGTCCCATATCCCTATTATCCCCTATCGCTAAGTTGGCGGAGAAAATCATAAACCCGCATCTCCAGGGCGCACTACAGCAGAACGTCCATCAGCATGGCTTCAAAAAGGCTCACTCCACAATCACCGCATTAACGTCAATATCTGAACACATCATTGCTGGTTTCAATAGAAATGCTCCCGCCGGTAGAAGTCTAGTCGTCGCAATTGATCTGACTGCCGCTTTTGACAATGTCAGCACTTCCTTGCTATCAAAATCGATTCTGGACTGTGACATGCCCGACTGGTGCAAAGGATGGACTGACAACTTCGTCAAAGATCGCTCCATACGTGTGAAATTTGACGGACACCTGTCGAAGTCGGTTCCCTTGAAGGCGGGCGTTCCTCAAGGTGGAGTATTATCACCAAGCCTATTCTCCTTATATCTATCCGATATTCCGAAGCCGCCGCCCAACATTCACTTATGTCTGTATGCAGATGATATCACAATTGTATGCACTGACTCTGTTATCGATCGTGCCACTACGGAGATGAACAAATACCTCTGCAGCCTGGCCAAATTTCTCGAATCGAAGCAGCTAAAGGTCTCTCCTTCAAAGTCTAGCGTCACTCTGTGCACTACTGCAACGGCTGAGCATCAGCTACATCCCAGGGTTCTCTGGGAAGGTAACCAGTTGCCTCTCTCCAAGCACCCTCGGCTACTTGGAATCTTTCTGGATCCTTCACTGCGCTTTAATGAAAACACGCGCATCCGAGCTGCAACTGCCAACACGCGAAATAACATCCTCCGTGCTCTGGCGGGTACTACCTGGGGTAGCACAAAGGAAGTCTTACGCACGACATATAAGGCCATGATACAGCCTACTCTGGAGTATGGAGCCCCGATATGGACTAGACACCTGTCGGACGCCTCTTGGAGCAAGCTACAACGTGTACAAAACACTGCACTTCGTGTCATCACTGGCTGCCCAAAATCAACACCTATATCCCATCTTCACCAAGAATGTGCCCTACTTCCTGTCAAGCAGCACTGCCAACTGCAGTCACAACAGTTCCACATCGGCATAGTCAAGAATGCCACACATCCCAACTACCCCCTCTTGTCATCAGACCCCCATCCTCGTAATATTCGCACACCGCTGCACGCTGCCATTTCTACAGTGGATCGTCAAAGATGGGCCACCTCGGAGCTCACAAGGAAGAGGCTGCAGCAAATCGAACACACCAGATTCGTATCTGAATACATGTCCTGTGCCCCTCCTAATCCAGTCCTTGGTAGTGTGCCTCCTACGGTCGATGACAGTGAGAAGACTCTGCCCAGACGCTCCCGCGTCACTCTAGCGGGTCTACGTTGCGGTCATTCTTCGTACCTCAAAGCCTACGTACATAGGATCGATGAATCGGTCCCGGATAAATGTCCTGACTGTCAAAATACTGGTCATGATTCACTACATCTATTTTCATGCTCTGCCAGACCTACTCCTCTGTCTGCTCGTGATATGTGGAACAAGCCGAGTGATGTTGCCGCCTTTCTGCGCCTATGAGAAGAAACTCCAATGTGGCTGATAAGAAGAAGAAGAAGACATCAAGAGATATCGCCGACCACTGGCTCAGACTCGACGAACTAAAACATCCCAAAGATTCTTCATTCTGTTGGAATCAGCACTGTAGACTACCCACTCTGGACAAGATAGTTATAGCCGAGCAGAAAAGCCGACCTCGGACCTGCTCACGTGAACTTTCTCGTTGCCTTGTTAGAAACTGCGACATTGTCGCCTAAAAAATGGGGAAATGAAAGTAAGCGTTACTGCGATATCCTCTGGTACTCATTGGAGATCATCCGACTGCTGGCGAACGCAAGCTGTAGACGTCCTTGACGGGCAAACGCTCTGACGAATTATGTGAGATCTACCTTCGCAGTTCTGATGGCTAAATTGGACAGGACCCATCCTCAAATTCCTTTAGTAGCCCTTCCAACCTTCAATCTTAACGAAACTCAAATTCTTCTCGTCAGAAGTCATCGCCAATACACAAATAGTCGAGGTCGTAGATCCCCCCATTTTCTGTCAGAGCAGTGGCCCGTCAAGGACGTGTACAGCTTGCGTTCGCCAGCAGTCGGATGATCTCCAATGAGTACCATATGATATCATAGTAACACCTACTTTCATTTCCTCATGTTTTCGGGCGACAAAGTTGCAGTTTCTAGCAAGACAACGAGAATGTTCACGTGAGAAGGTGTGAGGTCGGCTTCTTTGCTCGGCAATAACTATCTTGTTCACAGTGGTTAGTCCACAGTTCTGATTTCAGCAGAATGGAGAATCCCAGGGGTACGTTAATCCGTCGAGTATGAGATAATGGCTGGCCATATCTCTCGATTTCTGCGCTCCAACAGGCCATAACGGAAAAATGGAGCAAGATCGACTCACAAAGGCTGGTTAGCTGGGTCGATAGTACACCAAATTGGGTATTTGATGCGATCGAGCAAGGAGGGCCGATCGACCATTAGATTTGTGATCACACAATTTTATCGAACCAGAATTCCAGTTTAACCCAGGGGTGCCCTAAACTTTTGATACACGCTGTCAGGGTTCGGCACGAGGTGTAAACGATCCCAATTTTACTCAGACCCACACCCCCGATGCGTTATCTGGTGTTTTTTTTTCGTTGTAAAAATTGGAGACAAACAATTTATTTTGAAAGACGTAAAATTTGAAGAAGATAAATAAAAAATTATAACAAAGAATTAGATCACGGATCTTTCAGCGCCTTTCAGCGTCCGTCCTAGAAGGTGAAAGATCGTATTCGAAGTAAATTGACCACGCCCGACTCGAATATCCTACTCAAATCACTCCTACTTTGCAAAACGTGGACTTTCGCAAGGATAACACCTCTACCAGGTCTGGGCCCAAACAGTGTGACGCCTTTCATAACTTCCAAAATGAAATCATTACAATTTACTCAAACATTCTGAACATGGGCTCAAATCTTTGTGTCTTATATTCAATCTTAGGCAAACCTTTACTATAATTGAAGCCTTTGCAATAGAAAAAGCTAAGTTACAACAACACAGCGTATACCCCCCCCCATTCAAAATGATCCATTCGAAGCAGGGTTGAGCAGGCCGTTGCGACCGGTCGCAAGCCCGCCCAACCCTGATTCGAAGTCCTGGCAGAACTAAGACCCTCTCCCTCCACCCCTGTGCAGCTCAGGCCTCCCGAAGGACATCCACACCCCAAGCCGTACCTTGCACACTGTAAAACAAAGAAATTTTTTACAAAAGTGCACTAATCTCCGATCTTAACTTAAAAGAGGTATAAGAAGGTTATTTTACATTCTGATCACAGTAGCTTTAACGAAAAGGATCGATACTGCTCAAAAAAGCGGGACTGGCAAATTCAGGGGGTGTCCTATCTTAACGATACGCAGTGTACAAATCAGGCGTGCCAAGAAACCGTGCCTGGTCCCGCCACGAACAGGGGTACTGTGGATCGGGGGCAGGCCGGGAACTTTTGACCGTTGCTGGCTTGCCAGTATAGGTAACGTGAGCTACCGTGTGCAGCCCCTCGAATAAACGCCTGTATTAATATTATTCGATTTTTTCACGACCACTAGATTCCGACGAAGACTATGGTACCAAATTACACCGAACCATAGAAAAATCTTAGGCGAAAAACTTCCAACAGTTCCCGGCTCAACAAGAAGGCAGCGACACGGTTTTCGCAAGAAGCGCGCGGTTCGGGCAAGAGCGATGCCCAAAATGAACATTTTGAGTAGCCATTTTTCCAATGATCGACACCCGCAAAATTGAGTAAACATGATAAGGCATATTTTATTTATTTATTTATTTACATAAGCCTGTGTACCAGACCTATGTGCAACGAACAACATAAACGAAATCAGCAAAAAAGCATACATAAGGAACAAGGAAAAACTACCAGTTTTCGATCAGGTAGTGTAAGGGGTATGGTATACTTTGTCGCTGTAATGAGCGACAGGCATGCAATCTAACACAAATCGCGGCGAGACCCGCATCGGAGCAACGGCAACGGCTGTCATAGGAACAGATGTCGCGTGTGGGTCGCAGCGACGTGTCGCGGAGGGCTGACATACTGCAAATTTGCCATAGCCTGCCGCTACCACTGTCGCTGTCGCTGTGCAATGCACAGCGACAGCGACAGATTTAAAGGGCGGGAGGATGTCGCTGTCGCCGTGCAGAGCGATGCGACCGTGTGTCGCAAAAGTATACCATACCCCTAATGAGTTCAAAGCAGATACACGTATAGCCCATAATGATGTAGATACAAGGAAATTGCTCCGCGACGGATTAGCGCTCGCCACGCTCGTTCTCGAAGTGTTCAGTTACAAGTTTTCTAAATACCTTATGGCTCACAGGGATAGATTTCAGCCTCCGAAGCCGTTCGAATGCCGGGGTCGCCCTATTTATGAAGAAAAAGCACCTGCAGTTTAGGTTTGAATTTTTGCGCACAATTTTTGAAGCTCCTCCCCTGGTACTTGATGTTCTCACCTCGACAATACACCCAGGCCGGAGACCAAAGTTCGGTTGATACAGGATTTTATGAAGCAGCAGTAAGTCGTTCAACCCTCTCCTTACCAGAAGAGTTGGCAGTTTGAGCTCACTATTCCTGATTTCTACAGATGGCATTTGTTGATAATGGCAAAAACCGAGCTTCCTGATCATTAACTTTCTTGTAAACCCGTTTTGCACCTTTTCAAGTTTGACTATGCTTTTCTTTTTGTGTGGACAGTACACTGGTGTCCCATACTCAAACATAGGTCTCACGTAGGTTTTAAAGGCTCTAAGTAGTACCGCGCTATTTCTTGTTCCCAGTCCCCTGAATATATTATTGACAGCCACGGTGGCTCTGGTAGATACCGATTCGCAGTGCTTGTCAAAACTGAGGTCTCGTGTGAAGATGAATCCCAGGTCAGTTATCTGCTCGGCATTGTCAATCTCAGTCCCTTCGACATTGTAAGTATGACAGTTATTTGAGGAACCTTTTGGCGATTGACATTTTTTTTGCAATATTTCACGACTTCAAGTAACATTCAAAGGTTATAATGGCATAAATCTGCTAAAATTTGAAAACAATGAAATTAAAATAACCGTCAGTTGATCCTGTATACATACATATTTCAAGTGTAAAAATCCAGTTCGCTGAGGAAACTTTTAATTCTGAAAAGAACGTCAAGGGGAAAATATGACAAATTTGAAAGAAACTGGCAAAAAAAACTTGAATAAAAAGGAAAATGCAAATTCAGTATATTGCCAAGATTCGGTATCTCTCAAAAATTTGAGCAAAAATCTTTTCAGCTTCTTGAACAAATGGCCATCGACGCCTACGAAAACTGAATGCACAAGACGAGAAATTGTATCACGATATATAAGAATGATAAACAGTGGAATCATCCTGTGCACTGGGCGGTTAGAGTACAACAATAACAATAAAATCACACAACAAGCAGAAGCGGCTGTTGTGAAATGGATAGAGACGCAGTGGGTATGGCGAGCGTAGAGACATAGAAGTGTTATGGAACGCAGAAAAAAAAGAAAAACCTTTGGGAGCACGGACCACAGCGAAAATTTAAAAAAAAAGTGAGAAAGCAGCGGGTAAACAGTGCGAAAAAAGAAAAAAAAACAAATAATAATATGGCCGACGAATAAACGTAATGGTGTGTGATTGCGTAACCCGGGGTTTTTTCTGACGCCTATTTTTTTAGAGCGCGCTTGCGCAGTGGAACCCGTCTTCTACCATAGAACTTTGGGGCTCGTTCCAAGAACATTTCCATGGCGAAACGCGTCCACGGAAACGTAGCCACGGCCGCGTGGAAGTAATTTACTGTTATAATCCGTGGCCATGGGAAGCAAACTCGACCATGGAGAGGTCTTTTGCCCTTCTATGCCGTCGTGGGAACATGCTTGGAACGCACCCCTGGCGCTCCTACTATACTTCTACAGGATTTCTCCGGCAGTTCACAGGGTTAAAGAATTGTGGTCATCCAAAGGTATCGATCGGTACCAATTCAATCACCCATCGAAGGCTTTACCTTTCCAAAATCGCCAAGCAAAATCATGCCTGGGGTGCGTTCCAAGAATGCCCCCACGATTTCGATGGAGGGCAAATAGCCTTTCCATGGCCGAACTTGTTTCCAATGGCGACGAGTAGTAACTGATAATTGCTTCCACGTCGCCGTGTCTTCGTTTCCATGGAGAACTTTAGCCGTGGGAATGTTCTTGGAACGCACCCCTGGAAGGGAACCCTGGTGCGTTCCAAGAATGTTCCCACAACGGCGGAAGAAGACAAATGGCCTTTCCATGGACAAAATTGCTTCCAATGGCTACAATTAATAACTTGAAATTGCTTCCACGCGCCGTAGGTACGTTTCCGTGGTAAAATTTAGCCACGGCCATGTTCTTGGAACGCACCCCAGAAGTCAAGAAAAAATTGTCTTGAAATTTTCGAGAGAATGATTTGGCGCAAAATAAATTAAATCAGTGTTCACGAGAAAATTTGTCTTCGTTTTTTTCTCCGGAAATCGGATACCGGGGTCTCCTTGGAGCGATACGGCCGAAGGAGCCAACAAAACGGTGCCGAAAGAGCGCTGATCGGCTTCGAAATCCGCTCGCGCTAGTCCTTTCTGATCAATCCATGCTTATCTAATACAAGCGAGGAAAGGACTAGCGCAAGCGGATTTATGGGGCCGATAAGAGCTCTTTCGGACCTGTTTTTGTTCGTTGTTTTGACCATATCGCTCCAATGAAAACCCAAGCTTTCGATTTCCTGCCAAAAAGCGAAGACGAAATTTGTCGTGGACACTGCCTTTAATTAAAGGCAGGGTTCTCGATAACATTGGTTGTTGCGCTATCACCGTAGAATGGGAGATCTGGCCATCACAGAAGTGAAAATAAGTTTAAAAAATGGAGAAAACACGTTCAGAAACAAGTTATTGCTTGGTGTCCCCCCGCCCCCAACCTGTTTTGTCAACTCATATTTTGCTTCTAAAGTGACTTCTGAGCACTTCTGGAGACTACTGACTTCTTTAACAGCAAAGTAGAAAGCGAGTATGCGAGCGTTAATGAAAATCTCGTTAATTAGGGGGCCGGCCGACACCGGTAATTACCCGTTATACCTTGTTTTTGAGCGTTCTGCCCGCGATCTTTAGGGTTTTTCACTTATTTTTATTTTGTGAGAGCCAAATCTACATTGGGGCAACGGTTGGCACCAACGCTTGCTATCGCTTTCATGGCGAAAATCGAGGCACCCGTGCTCGAATCTGTTCCGTTGTTCTACCGGTGCTACATCGATGACTGTCTCATAATCTGTTCAACGCAGGAGGAGATGGACAAATGTTTCGCCCTAATGAACAGCCAGTCAGAGCATATCAAAAGAACCCGGGAAAAGTCGTCAGCGGGCTGGTTACCTTTCCTAGACGTCCGAATTAAGCTGGTAGGGGGCAGCAAAACCACAAAATGGTACCGCAAACCATCAAGCAAAAATATTCTCGTCCACTGGCGGTCCGCGCACCCTACACAGACAAAAAGAGCGGTGGTTAGAAACATGTTTCGCACCGCTAAAAATGTGCGTTTTGGCGCAGAAGAGCGTGAGGAGTCGAAAAGGCTTGCTAGCCAAATTGCGACACTCAACGGCTACGAAACGCATTAAGGAAGGACTAGGCCCACCCACGGCGGCCATCGGGGCCGGAACCTGCAGCAAAGAGATAAAACCCTGTTCAAAATGCCCTTTATTTCGGAAGAGGTGAGCAGCGCTATCAGAAAATGCTTGCGCGGGGCGGGATTGGAAGACTCTGTATCTTTACTGACCATCACTCCCAGTAATTTAAAGCAGCAGTTGGTTCGCAATCGCCAATATGACCGCATGCGTTACCCCACATTGCGTCATGTGCCCAGCAGGCAAGGAGGGCGACTGCGCTGCTTCGACCGTCATCTACATTAACACATGTCAGAGCTGCGGTGAAGAGTATATCGGCGAAACGGCTCGCCCCTTACATGTGCGAATTAAGGAACACCAAGATGGGAAAGAAAGGTCGCGGGTCGGCACTGCACTGGGCTGCCACAGGGTTAATTGCCATAAGGGAGATGATTTTGAGGTGAGAGTGGAGATCCTAGCGCGGGAGGCCCAAACTAGTGCGCGAAAAGCGCTGGAAGCATTCTGGATCAGTGCGAGATATCCCAAGATCAACCGGAAGGACGAGGGTATAAACATAACACGGGAACTCCAACCCTACATCAGACTCGGCTTCTGGTTAGGGTATTTTCTGTCACTCTGGTACCCGCTTTGCTGTTCTACTGATCACATGGTTTTCTGAGGACTTTTGAACAGGTATGCCACTCAGTTCTATGTTTCCGTGCCATTCGTTTTGGAAATTTTGTCTGAATTTCTGTAGGATATTATCTACATTTGGCCGATTAATTTTACAAGTAAATTTGATCGTTTCAGACTCCGACGAGGGCGAATCCGCCGAAACGTTAGTCAATAAAGCCACCCTACCACCTCGTGCGTGCTACAGACGAACGTTCAACACAAATCTACTTTTTCATGAAGAGAGCTCAAAAGTCGTTCTTATGGCGAACCCTAAATTTACAGGCAATGTTCGTGATAATTTTCACTTCCGATATCTCTCGGGTGTCCTATATAGCAAGGCATGCTTAAAAAGGACACGAAAGACGCGTTTTTGAGCAAAAATAGGCTCTTCCTTGTTCGCGTTGAATTTTGAGCGTGGAAGAATTGACCGCTAGAAGGATGATACCTATCAGTGCAATGAAGTGATCAGCTCACTTATCAGCACTTTCTTCACTTGATCATTCCTGTAATCTGAGTATTCATTTGTTCATTCCGAGGGGGCGGATCTGGGTAACCAGGCGTCTCTGGGGCACTAATACGCTTGTTTGCAGCAGTTATTTTGCAGCTCCTGGCTCGTTTTCTTCCGTCGTTTCGACACTGGGAGGCGAGGATCCTTCGCGCCTATCATTTCACTGTGGAAAGTCAACGAGTCCTTAACGAAATTTCATCGCTTTCGTCAATAATCTATAATCAGTTTCATTCCGTTTTGTAATAGTCCATTCCAGTCCTATGCCCTGCTTCGATAATGGTTAACGCGCGTACAGAACTTGCTTTTTGGAAAATCGCCGCTGGAGTATTCATAGTCTCCGCAAGCGCTTCACACGCGTGGCTAGCGTAGAAAGTATCCGTTATAAAGAGGCATTTTTGTTATTTCGTTTCACGTGTTTTAACTGCATATCGATCGGACTATCATCGAACTATGATGGGGACCTTCAGGTGATTTGTAGGAAAGCAAGGGTTGACCAGTATGTGTGGAAAACGTATGTTATATCTCATCAACATCCACTCTCTACTGTCAATTCACTGTTGTTTTTCACTGGCTGCTTTCTTAGTACTTTGACTCGAAGAACAATTTTCTTTGTATCTTGAATCGAATGGGTTGATTGAGATATCCAGGAAATTGTGAATAGTGGTAAAACCTAATTGAGCTTCTCGTCTGGAAAACCGTAGTTACAAGTCTAGTGCTCAGAGAAAAATGCACTCGTATGCCGCTTATTTCCTGCTCCATTTCAATCGGAGGCAGTGTTCACGATAATCTTCAATTTTGAGATTATTCGCTATATTGATTAAAAAAGATTCCCGGCTTTAAGCTGCATTTTTGTAGTTTTGTCGATAACGTTTTTCATCGTAACCACTGCCTTTAAGCCACAAGTAAACAAGAGTGCACTTTACGCCACATTCAAGTCAACTCTATTCGTGCAACATATTTACTATGTTGAAGATCACATGTAACTTTAAGTTGTAAAGATGAGTGGCAGGTATGCAACTCATACACTGTAGGGGGCTAGCGCAGCTCTTCAGGGGGTCAACCCTCTGGGCACCGCCGCTTGCCCCCCCCCCAATCGGGGGGGGCTACCGCCGAAGTGACAATTTGGCTTGATCGGAGCCCCTCCCCGTCACTGCGCTGAAGCTCCCCTGTCACTGCCCTGAAGCCCCCTGTAACTGCCTTGAAGCCCCCATGTCACTGCCTTAAAGCCCCTCCCCTGTCACTGCCCTGAAGCCCCCTGTCACTGCCTTGAAGCCCCCTGTCACTGCCCTGAGGCATCCCCCGGTCACCGCCTTGAAGCCCCCGTCACGACCCCTGTGCAGTGACGTCACGGCCCCGGAGCAGTGACTTCACGGCCCCGGAGCAGTGACTCCACGGCCCCGGAGCACTGACGTCACGGCCCCGAAACACTGACGTCGCGGCCCCGGAACACTGACGTCACGGCCTCAGAGCAGTGAGTTCACGGCCCCGGAGCAGTGACTCCACGGCCCCGGAGCACTGACGTCACGGTCCCTGAACACTGACGTCGCGGCCCCGGAGCAGTGACTCCACGGCCCCGGAGCAGTGACGTCACGGCTCCGGAGCAGTTACGTCACGGCTCCTGAGCAGTGACGACACGGCCCCAGAGCAGTTACGTCACGGCCCCTGAGCAGTGACGTCACGGCCCCGGAGCAGTGACGTCACCCTCTTCCCCCGGAAAGCGTCGCCGCTCTCCTCCAAAAATATCCCTTTCTGACAGGGACTTGAAATCCCCGTCCAGGGCCGGCCCTGTTGGGCCAAATGCGGCTCTCTATGAGGTGACGCGCCTTTTATACCGGTTGAGCACGTGAGAATCACAGGAGAAATCACGTGAAATCGGGGCAAAACTTGACGTGAATGAAGACGCGTACACGTTTGGCCTACTATGCCTTCTCTGACCTCTAATCTCGTAAACTACCTTCTACGACTTCTTCCCAACTTTTCCGTCTCTTCCTCTCGGGGGGGGGGGGGGAGGGGGAGGGGGCAAGCGCCGGAGGAGAGCAGGGGCCTCCGCTGTCGCTCCCCCAAGTCGAAAACAGGCTCTATTGTCCGGCGCTTGCCCCCCCCCGCAGAGTGTGAGTAACGTGTTTGGAGTCCTCAGTTCGCATGTAACCTGTTCAAAAATTTCTGAGCGCTGGTTCTCGTCCTATTATGTGCCAATAAAGAAAACCCGCAATCATCCCAACATGTATACAATTTATTTAAATTTGAGTAGAAGAAGCGTATCAAAGTTTGTGGAGAACATGAGTCGATTCTGGAAGACTATCGGTGATGTTCAATGTTTCTCTTTAGAGTTCTTTGTAATCGATTTGCTTGTCCTCTTCTTGGGCGCCTTGGTTACAGCCACTACTTTCACAGCAGAATCTGACGACTTTTCTGAAACAAATAAAGCACATTAGAATCATTGTGAAGGTCGGAGATTCAGCCAACCTTCCTTCCAAATTTTCTTCATCGTTGACGCCGGATCGGCACCCAGGTCATCATAAGTCATGTGGAACGTTTTCGCCATTTGCTCTATCAGATGCACATTGGGTTCTTGAACGCGAAGACGTCTTTCGACTAGCTGAACCTAAATTTAGCCCTTCTCCATTCAGTAGAACGCTCGCTTTGATCATCATCCCTAAATGACCTTATAGCTGATGCTATTCATTCGATCGCGAATCGTCACTCCAGAGCTGAACCATATGTGCAGGATCATGCCAAATGTCGCCACAGAGCAAAGACATTGCAACAATATGGACCAGAACATCACCCTTTCCATCATATATCTGAAATAAGTAGACTAGAAGAAGATGTCAAACAGTCGAGAAATTTACGGGAATGTTATTTATTCTCTGGTTCTGAGCCAAATTTACTCTGGTTCCTCGCGCGCTTGCGCGAAGCGAGGGTAGAGACAGCGAGAATGTGTGGAGAGAATGGGACGCAGCGTACGCGCGCAGAGGCGATCAAAGGAAATAAATTCTACTCGGAATCAGAGGATAACTAAGGATGCGTTTTTGATTCACCCCGTCGATTGCAACGACATAAGAGACCGTTGAAGTAAGAATTGAATTACCGGCTGAAGAAATATATTCCGGATAAAATGTAATTTTCACAGGAGCAGAATGGCCGAACCGGACATATTGCCAGTGCGGTAAGATAACATGACATTAGCCATTGATTCGACGTGATCAACGGGTGGGTTGGTCATATCAATGTGTATTGGGTATCCCGGTCCCACCCTATTTGGACGGTGTAGCCTGCGGCTGCACCGTCGATCAGGAGAGGATATCCCCTGCGTGGAGGCTAAATCTGCCGTGTATCGGGTATCCTGGGGTGGAGAGGAGATCGATTTTAACTCTATCGGGCGGCTGCACCCTCAGACACTGGGATTGGGGGACCTCCTGCATTTACTTGGCGAGCAAAAACCATTACCGGTGTCAGACAGCCATTAGTCGGCGATCCGCCAAAACCCTGCCAGCGGTCCGCCAGGACGTTGACCGACCGCTGGCAGTCTCTTGGCTAATACCTGGGAGCCCGCTGTTGAGCAATCATTTGCCGGCGGTCCGCCAGTCTCTTGGCAGACCGATGAATCGAGGTGGGTCCCTCACCGCAGATCGTTGCGTAGGAGATCGCCTACACAACCGTCTGAGGTGGGGGACCCACCCCACCTACCCCCCCCCCTCTCTAGCCGTGGGTACTTGCCCCTCAGCTGCCAAAAATATGCTAGCCTCTGTATATGACTTCAGGTCACCTTCTAGGGCCGGCATCAAAGTGCCGAGTGAACACTCATTGGACTGAATCGCCTCATATACCGGCTCGGCTTATCAATGAAATCAGAGATCAAACCATAGCATGTCAAAACGTGAGTAGTCGTCAACTCTCTCGAGTGCCAGCCATGTGACGACTCAGTTTCAAGCGAAGGCCACTGGGCGGTTAGGCGCCAGCCGAGTGCCCATTGGTGGATACCTGCGTTTTTACGCATGATTTCGAGGTTTGATTGCCTTTTTGCCAGTGGTCCGCCGCTAAAACTAATTGAGATGCCAAGGCAACTGGCACATATTCGCCAGCCGTCCGTCGCTGGCATTAAATGACATGGCGAGGGTATGCCAACTGTTGGCCTCGTGATTGCCATTGGCCAGCGTAATGCCAGCTGTCCCCCAGCTGTTGAGTAACTAGCGAAATTTCGCCGAGCCGTCTACAAAGGGAGGAAAATCCCGAGCTGTCGGCTGACGGCTGATATGAACAACACACCCGTTGATCACGCCGAATCAATGGCTAATGCCATGGTATCATACCGCACTGGCAATGTGTCCGGTCCGGCACTTTGCGTTTTCAGTACTTTTTTAGAACCGTTTTTAGTGCAGAATCCAATCACTTTCTTCGTATCTGCCTAGAACCACCCTGGGAAACGTTATGCGTGTTTTTCCAAGCCTGGCGGCAAAGTATTGTTTTCTTTGGCGGACCTAAATTAGCAGGGCCAGTAGCAATCCCCCAATGTGGTGACATTAAAGAGGCAGCCAACCTGAGGTCGGTGACGCGCAGATGCCTTCTATGGTTGCCACCTTAGAACGAGAATTAATCTCGAAGAGTAGCGTTGAATGCAAACTTTCAATAGTCGTCGTATTTGACCGCGGCGAAGGATACGTCCTTGTGGCGGACTGGGGCGGGGCGTTTCTCCGCCGTGGACCAGGGGCGAAATGCTTGAGGTGAATAATAGTACCAATAACGATTGTGGGCTAGCTGTTAAAGGTCAGCGGGCCGTCAACAAGCGACTGGCCGGCGCCCCAAGCGTGGGCCATCCACGGAAAACGACGGCGAGGCAGCTGAAAAAGATCGGCGTTCCATCGAGATGAAGCTGGCCAGCGAACCAAAAGCGGGCGGCCGGAGGACGGAGACCGCGTGCCAGCTGGGAAAGGTTCGCGGGTCATCACCCTGAGTACCTGAGCTTTAGCACATTTGCAATATGCCAGCCCCCCGCGACACGTCGCTGCGACCCACATGCGACAACTGTTCCTACGACGGCCCACGTAGCTGTCCCGATGCGAGTCTCGCCGCGATTTGGGCGCGATCGCATGCCTGTCGCTCATTACAGCGACAAAGTATACCATACCCCTTAGACTACTTCAAGTTTTGGTCGGGTGAGTTTCCGGAAACAGTCTAGCGATTCAGCTGTTGAAAAATATATTTAAGATTTTTTCTGATCTGCCAACCACTCACTTCCTCTCGATTCTTACGCGAACAATCTCATACGTATGTGCGACTTTTTGTGGATCTCATCATACTTCGTACATTTTTTCGGTTGATAACTAGTCATCGCTTGCGCTTTCGATAGCCATGATTTTGATTTTCACTAGGTAGAACAATTGAACGAACTTACTCTTCTTCTTCTTTATCAAACCTATCTGAGAGAGAGCGACCGTATTCATTTTCTGATTGATAGTTGTAGGTTGGAATTGTCCTGAAAATAAATTATTTGGCGTTCTGAGGCCGGAACAACAAATATACCCCGAGAATAATTATACCCTGTGGTAAATATACTACGAGGTATATTACCTTATATCCCAATTGCGTAAGTCACAACGCGACAGGCAGCCGTGGTATAATATAACACTGGTATACGGTTGGGTGCATACACACCAACGCACATGATTGGCGCGCACAAAGATTCTCACGCATTTTTCTCTTTTTGAGAGGTGCTCTTTCGGAATAGACGACCCACCTAAGATTACAGTGAAAATAGGAGCTGTATGGGACTGACCGACCGCTTAGTTGGTTACATCGAACGGTTCAGTGTGTTTGAAAAAAACTGAATCCTTCGACGGCTCTAGTGGGACGAACGTTTTTCAAGTAATTTCTCTAGTGGGTCGTCTATTCTGAAAGAGTACCTTTTAAGGTACTGAAAAAGGAAGGAAATGGGTTCGTTTTAATGAATTCACGTTTCTGATAATCTCAGAACGTCGGAGGGCCGCGCCCCCGTACCCACCACTCAGCGAGGCGGGGCCCACCTCCGCGCCTGGCGCCCTACAGCTCCCCGCCCCAGCCCCATGGCTCATACTGGGCGCGGGGCCCGGGCAGAACATCTCCACGTTGTCATCGCTTAAATGATTGATTCCTTCTTTAACGATATCCGGGAACCACCTCTTCCACACCCTGGGCGAGGTGCTATACCCTACAAGCACACTCATGCCGATCATTATTTCCGCAGAGCTACCGTAACCTCCTTTAAAAAATTTACAAGTGTCAGCTTGGTTATGAGCACATCGTAATAGCCAACAAACATGTTGGCACAATTTCGACCTCCTCAGCCACTTCCCAGTGGCTTCTCGAGGAGAGCGGTGCGTGAATGAATGCATACCCTCCTCTGCTCTTTTATACCCCGCATGTTATGAGCGTGTGTTATCGTTCGTTATCATGTTTTGTTCAAGAATGGTTACGGTAGCCCTGCGGAAAAATGATCGGCATGGGCGTGCTTTTCTATACCCTTCTCCAAAATTTTCCAAACCCCATGATGGGTGTCCCATTCAAGTCCAATCATTAGACTGGGGAACTTACCTTACTGCCACCCCGCATAGTGCGCGATGATGTAAGTACTTACTCAGTGATGCCTGCAGTGAAGTCACCATAAAATTGTGCTCCGTATGTGGCACGGGTTTGATTCTGGCGTTCAACGTATCATGCGATTTGCCCGAGCGAACATGTTTTCCTCTGTTTTGAGTTTTCCCTGCAGGACCAAGCTAACGGAATTTGGTGGCGCCCCCGCCGAATAATGTTATACAGCCCATCCCCCCCCCATTCGACACTCGTAATCAAAATTGATGATACGCAATTGATAAAGGGTAGGGTATAAAAGAATTGGAGAGCGGTGTGTCTTTATTCACGCGCCAATCCTCTGTGCAGGAGTCAGCAGTTAAAGATCTGCTCTGACTAAAATGTAGGGAAACAGCACCACCGGTGGTCAAAGTATAGCAAAATTGGAGTCAAAAACTTGGAAAATTTTTGTGAGTCGATTGGGGGGGGGTGGACTGGATAAGAGTACTCGCCCCCGCCTCGCGCCTGATGATTTCCCGCTCGCAAATCATGGCCCCCGCCGCTCGTCCTTGGTCGGAAATTCCCGGGCACACGGCCCTCCGACGTTCTGAGTGGTATGAGTATCTGCTATCTTTTTTTTTATCAAGTTTTGTTTACGAATCGTTACGGTAGCCCGACGTTTCACTGTCCGGTATGAGCATGATAGTACTGCTCCTAATTCATCTCGAATGGGACTGTCCGCCCACGCGGTCGGCGAGCGTGTGGGGCGGCTGTCACGAAGGAAATATTTCGGACGACAGCTGGTAGCAAACAGCTGATTGGGATACTGCTCATTAGTCATCGAATATTCTTGCTAATCGATATCCTAGTCCGAACAAAGCTTTCGCGTCTGCCGCTCGACACGCACAGCGACCGCGCGGACGGACAGTCTCTTTCGGATGCACTTTAGATGTTCACGTTATGACAGTCTAAACTATAGCATCACAACGTTAGGAGGAGCGAGTCTGCTGATACTCACTGCCACACGCATTGAACGAGATGGACTTACATCGTGTTTCCACTCGATGACATGTTGGGGAACGACATCTCTAATTTGGTGATATAACAGGTCACTCAGTGTGCACTGCTTCTGTTAACTTCAGAGTAGCTCGAAGATAGCCGCAGCTCAATGTGAAACCACAAGGGAAAATGATGGTGAGTGCATGAGGGGAAAGGGTTCGATCACTATCATTAAACCAGTCGAATCAACAGAAAACAAACGCAGATTGAAGGCACTGTTCGCGATAAACTTCATCCTCAAATCAAACGCTTCTCGTGGCTATCAGAAGCAGAACGGCGTCGAAAAAACGGGACGAAAAGCTACCCAGGAGCCGCAAAACGGCTTTGAAAAGTGGGCGAACCCCGCCGCTGTGGGCAAGTCCCGCCCCTTTCCGCCCCTTGACGTGAACAAAGAAACGCTTGAAATCGTGAGTTGAGCGATGGTTTCCGATCAAAAGCCCCGCTCTTCCCTTCATTCTCAACTTATCTCTTTACTCAGCTCAGCTCGCATACATTGGCCAAAAAAGACGGAAGTTACAAGCCTCGGACAACTGGTCCACCATGCTTCTATAGCTCAATTTTTGAGGGACCATAACTCCATTCCCAGAAGGTCTTGTACGATTCCAGAAGCATCATTCGAATCAGAATGGGACCGGCTTCAAGATAGGCGAAAAAACAGAGGAGCATTTTTTATCGCAAACAGTGCCTTTAATGTTGTTTTCACCGGCTACGGGGAAGCAGCTCGCATACTAGTATCTAGCTTCTTCACACGTGCTCGAAACTATTTCTTCATCATCAACTTTTTCTCACTCAGTTTTCGTTCGCTATACATATATACTGGTTTTAAGATAACGCTCTCCTATAGTTGATTTACGATTTTTTTGTCCCGATCTTCAAGGTAATGTTGACAATAAAAAACAGTCACTCACTCACTCATCCCGGTGCGGGATGACCTTTCAACCAGAACGCTGCTCTAGCACTAAAGGCACAGTGCACCCTCAGGGATGGATTTTGTTATTTCTATTTGATTTTGTAGTAGACCGCTGCTGTATAACACGTGCCAAGTGCGAGATGTCAATTCCTTCAAATAAGCGAGGTATAAGCGACCGTCACAGGCCCGACCTCCTTCGTTCGCCACCATGGGCCACACCCCCTTCCTGATTTTCGAACTCGATAGCGGCTGGATGGATGGATGATTTCTCAACAAGTCGTCGTTCTTCAGTCCATTGCCGAACTGTCTCCTTATCCTGTCTCGCTCTCGCGCAATGATTGCGATTCAAGAGAAATACGGGCCTGAGACAACTCAGGCCAGAAAACAGAAAATTTTCAGAAAAAAAAAACACTCTGTATTTCAACTCTTTTCAAGTGAAGAGAGAGAGAGTGTAATTTTGAACATCTTCATCAAAACTGTCAAATAATATCTACGGAACTCAAAAAAAGTCTTATGGCATCTTTCATAGTCCTCACCGTAAGAGCGGCAGGAGCGTGATGCCTGGGAAGCGCGGTGGACTTTGAGAGTGCCCACGACACAGATCGTCAAGGCGGTTTTACCATTGGAATTAAAACTCGCTTCTCAGTCTAAGTTCACTCCAACATGAATAATTCTGGAGCTTCTCCAGGCTACCTTATACGCAAATGCAAGTCAGGAATTTGTGTGCATGTCACACTTGAAGCACAACTTTGATTCGCACCTCCTGGTTGTGCCGCTAGAGATTTAATAGTTGTTTCCCTCTCATCTCGCGCGTGTCGCGCGATGAGAACTTCCTTAGGTCTAGTGTATACTTCGCGTCACGGGCGACGCGACATAGTGTTTAGGGGTCTGCAGAGTTGAAGTAGCGGCGTTGCTCGCAGCGACGAACAGCACTGGGTGATGCAATATCGATTACATTCGGCGACGATGGCGACCGACGCGGCGTCAAGGGCGACGAGGGGGCACCCCAGAGTGTTTTATCGCCGCGTCAAGGTTTAGGCTCGGCGACCACTCACCGGCCGCTACAACTCTGCAGACCTCTTTTGTCATAGACCTCAACCGAAAGTCGATATTGCTGATATGTGCTGTCGCTAACGCGCGTCGCTGTAAGAAAGCACGAAGCCTTAGCGCACCGCACTTCCGCGCGTGCCGCGCCTGCTGCGACGACGATGAAATATGCCCATGAGACGTTATTAGCAAATACGCTTGAAATACGGATAGAGCATCATCAAAGGAACTCACTCTGAGAGTTTTGACCGAGAAATAGCCCACCAGACTTAACAGCTGTTCCTGGTGAGCTCTTTCTCTGATATTTCTCATTTATTTCTTTGCTACTACGCGGCTGCGACATTGTTCTTCGCGAAATAGCCGAGAAAACATGAGTAGCCGAACCGACGGTGGTGTTGACATCCGAAGCTGCCACAAGAACGCATCGTATACTCCCTTGGAGAGCTCTTTTTCTGCGGCTGTTTCTGGGTGAGCATTATTTTACGGCTATTTCGCGGCAGCCAGCTACTTTTCGACTAATTCTCCGCTAATACGCGGAAATCAGGCATTTCGTGTTAGATTACATTAGATTTATTACGACATATGAGACGTCGTGAGAAAAAAAGAAAAAGAAAACAAAATTACAATAATATGTACTAAGCAACCGCGAAAAGGATCACACGATATGCAATATGGAAATGCCGAGTGAAAAAATCCGTTCCAATTATTTGCTTTCTGAAAAACCTGTGAACCACGTAACACTAACTGGCTGAGCAACCTCGCTTCAGCAAAACGCTTAAAACCCAAAAATGTTTCAACAAGTGCAGTGTTCGGCACCAACTGGTCGTAAACAGTGGCGGCTCTAACAGCAAAGCATCAGCTGCTATGTTAGATCGCGCTCTAGCAGTGAAAACTTTATACTGTTCACCTCTCGTTCTAGTTCGTCTTAGGCGGAAGAACTGTTGGAAACCTATCTTGATTTTACCGTTAATCAGTTTGTAGACCATACAAGCGTCAAAAACTTTCCTTATTGCTTCTAGCGTAGGCAAGTTGAAATACCTATTTCGGAAATGGGATTTCGGAATTCTATTATACAGAAATCCACTCTTCCTGATCAATAGCTTTCTAGTGAAGCTATTCTGGCATTTTTCAAGCTTCAAGATATCTTTCCTTTTGCAAGGATTGAAAACGGCTGTCCCACACTCCATTAACGGCCGAATGTAGGTTTTATATGCTTTCAAGAGGACGTTGGTGTTGTTCGTAGAGAGCGCCTTGAACAGATGAAAAATGCGAAGGTGGACCTTGCTTTTGGACATTTTGAACGTGACCCGAGAAGTCCAATCTATGATCATACAGGAAGCCCGAATCCCTCACTGACCTCGCCGGAACAACGATGTTTCCTTCTACAGTATAATTGAAAACCACCTCAGAGTTACCCAAGCGGAGATAGATAGTTTTATGCGGAGCAAGGGGTAACTGCCATATCCTAGACCACTGAGAGATAACGCCCATCGCATTTTGGAGTTCTGAACAATCGGAAGACGATTCAATCTTCCCATATAGTTTCAGGTCATCCGCGTACTGCTCACACACAACATTAACACTTGAAAAAATGAAGGTAAGTCAGCGATGAAAATATTGAACAAGACTGGGGAAAGTACCCCGCCCTGAGAAACACCACTTTTTGCTGGATGAACACTCGAAAATGCTTACCCAACCTTGACCTGGAATGTTCGATCGGACAAAAATGCTTCGATCCATCTACTTACTATTGGGTGGAACTGCAGCTCATTGATCTTATGCATTAGCTTTCTATGGCTCACCCGATCAAATGCCTTAGCGAAGTCAAAATATATTACGTCACAGGCACCTTTCTCATCGAGTATTTTAGTCCAACTGTTAACACATTCCAACAGGTTTGTTTCAACGGACTTACCATTGACGAAACCATGTTGTGATCTCGGGGTTATGTTATTGTTGTCCAAGTGCGCGGCAATATGTTTTTTCAAAAAGTCTACAAAAAATAGAAGTAATGATAACAGGTCTGTAGTTCCCTGGATCGCTAGATGGTTCTTTGTTCAGAACGGGAATAACAAAAGCGTGCCTCCACCGTGAAGGCACTTCGCTGAACATCAGGGACTGGTTGAAAATGTACGCCAAAGGATTTGCAATGACCAAAGCTGTGCCGTGATTGAAAGGCCAGGGCGCCAAATCAGGTGTAACTGAAGAAGATCGAGGCCACTTCATCAATGCCTAATAAATTTCATGCGGCTGGAACCATGGGAATGATTTCATCGGTATGGCAACTTCAGAATGAAAATCTGGAATACGCCCATCATCCATCAAATACACGTTAGCAAAGTGCCTGGCTAAAACAGTGGCTTAATCGGCTTCAGTAAAAGCGATTTCCCTTCATGTCTGAGGCACCCAATTCCAGGTCTCTGGGAATGTTTTGAATTCACGTATCTGAAAAAAGCATTTTTATTGTTTGACTCAATTATTCTTTTTTCAATGCTTCTGTTGAACTTTTTGAGTTCCTCGTGAAATCGATTGGCAAAGTCTGTATACCCAGCCCAATATCCAGACGATCTAGCATATTTATAAAGACTATCCCTATGCTCCAACATTTTCTCCAGGTGTGCAGGAAGATTACCTAACTTCGCATGAACTGGAACCCATGGGGCATACTTGTCCAGTGCATTTTGTAAAATCTCAATGAACAATTCGTATCTTTCATTTACTGTTTCAAGAACTTCAAATGACTCTCGCCATCTAATATTTCCCAAAAAATTGCAAGTTCTTACAAAGTCACACCTGGAGAAAACACGGCGATATACAAAAAAGTTGTTAGGATTAGAACCCGAGATGTCAAAAGGTATGCTATCGTGATCACTTAGACCAATGGGAGGTTGGATTGATACATTGACGCATCGATTCGGCTCAGAAGAAATGAGTAAATCAAGAATGGAAGCTCCTCTAGTTGAGTCTTTCACCAACTGATATAATTCGTGATCTTTTAACATATTTATGAACGCTGTTGAAGAAGAGGAATTTGTGCATAGCGTTTGCCAGCAAATATCCGGAAAATTGAAATCCCCCACAATAACTACAAGATATTCTGAGGTGACTAAATCACTTATCGCTTTCACTAGTTGCTCCCAGTTTGACGCAGTACATGAAGGCATCCTATAAAGAACCACAAACCGGACCGGGTTGCCATATAAGTAAATATCCAAAGCAAGGATCTCATACCCATCCTCATTTATCGGCTATTGCTTGGCCAAAACTCTCAGAGCACGCATCTGTAGGGTAGCTCTTCAGCAATTTAGGGGTGGGTGAAAATGTGGTGAAGTTAGAAGCGATTGTCGCGTGGGGCGTGCTATTATGGGGTGTTACGCGACAAGCGCTCTTCAATCTCGGCCTCTTGCGATACATTTTCAGAACTGAGGTGATACTAGCATGACGATTTCAGAACAGATTCACCTGTACATGGATTTCAGGTCATTTCGGTCGAGGCAAACCGCGAACGTTTGGCAGAACCTTCAGAATTGTAAAAAATTGTAGATCAGTCAAGAAAATGGCAGACTCGGCATCAAACTTGCTAACAATGCCTTTCGCTACGATGTCATTCTGACATATCGGTGGAAACGATTCTATATCATGACCGTCAACCAGCACGTCCTGTTGGAACACATTTTATCCTCAGTGGCTTGTGACTGTGGAAGTACACATAGGCTTTCAGTCACAAACGTGGTATCCCTTGTAAGTCATTATGACTTATCATTGGAAAAACATTGGTTATCGATGATTTTTTTTCTGAATTTTTTCTTGTTCTGGCCGAATTTTCAGAAAACAGAAAGGCTAAGATGGCCAGAAAAAAGAAAACATAAAATTCCGCACACTCCTAATCGGAGTGGCCAGTTTGGTTAATAGTAGTTCCTTTGTTAGTTTCAGTTTTGACTTGTTCGTCTTTTCAAAGGCTTAGTCTAACCCCCGGGACGAGTGCTGTGATTTCCACATCATTGTGAAGTACACACACCCTACCTAATACCTGCCAAGTACGATCTCTCCATTCTTCCGAGTAAGAGAAGTATAGGAAGATTCCACTGTCTGGCGCCCACAGCAGGAAACCATTTTCACACGCCCCTTTTGCAACCTTCCCTTCATTCTCATCCTCTCTCTTCATTCAAGTCCGTAAGACGGATGCAGAAGACGGAATTCACAGGCCTCGAAACAGATCGTCCACTATGTATGTAAGCTTTCGCCGCTCAATTTTAGGCTATTCTCGAGGAGCCATAGCTTCGTTCCCAGTGGATTCTGGCGTCCCTCGTTCATACTAAGGCCGGAATGTGACCATTTACACAGGCGGAACACTGCGCAAACAGCGCTTAGCATTTGGAACATAAGTTTGTCTCCTGGTGCCCACTGATGCTAAATTTGATTGTTAGGACACTCTTAGGACATGACTTCAGAGGAGGTCTAACGGAAACACATGGCTGGACTTTAAGCACGAGGGGGTCTGCTTAGGTAATCAGCCTAATTTCTCAATGTTTGAGCTCTATCATTCTTACTTTTTCATTTGTTACACAAAAATCTTCAAGTTCCAGGTACTTTGGAGAATCTTCTCGCCGTTGTTTGTCTCCGATCGACACAGGCAAAGACCTCCGGCTCCACCCATCAGAAGCTGGCCGTGGAAGACCACGCCCACGGACGGAGTTCTCCATTAGAGAAGCAGCTTGTTGTTGGTCGCTTTAGGAGACACCATATTAGCTTATTTAGGCCTTATTGGCGGCTGTGCCTGAATTTCTGTCATATATGCATTACTCTCTATGATTTCATTATAAACACCTGAGTTTTGATAAGGTATTTTCATTCGTGTTCTTTACATAGGATCAGAACTTTTCACTAAGAACATGCGTAAGGCTGGAATCTGTTCCCAGATTTAGTGAACACAAAAAATCAGTCGAACCTTGGTTCGGTGATTTTGGAGTGTGTGATTCATGCTGCTGATGATGCATTCTCTCTAAGAATATCTATGTATTCCATGGTTTATGAGTGTCTTCCCGGTTTGACCTTCTAGGGAGTTCTCTCACGATCAGAGTGATCAGATTACCTAATAGAAAAAAGGATACTTGCGCAAAAAGACCATTTGAAGGCAGTGTTCACGACGAATATCGTATTTGAGTTCGAATCAAAAATGGGGTTGCTGGGTTGTGAGCTACCGATTAGCGAAAAAACAGCGAAAACTACTTCAGAATAAGCTAAAATGGTGGTTTCTGACGTACGTGCAGGTTCAGGGCGCGGACGAGCTTACGCGCCCTGCTAGTTTCCGCAAGCGCGCGCTAATGGCGAAAAGTGCGCGAGTTGATCGGGCTGGACGTGGCGGAGTTGGCTTGAGTTTGCCATTGAAAAAGTACGCGGCGCCACAAGCTCTTCAGAACGGAGGCGGGGCTGGATAAGCAGTAAGCATACTGGCCCAACGACATCTTCACTTCGAAACAGTTTTTATCGATTTCTGACCCGTTTCCGCTGCTTTCTTCGACACTATCGCTTTCAGCATCTGCCAGCGCAGTGTTTCACACTAATAACTGAAGAAAGAGATTTATCGCGAACACTGCCTTCAAAGAGAAATATACGTATTTGAGACCAATTTTTAACTGAAAACTCGAAAGAAGGCTGCGTGCGCTTCATTCATTTGCCCATCACAACGTGCAGTCCGTGAAGATTCGGCGTCTTCTAGAATGCATCGATATGGTTTTCACACAAGAAATCATTCCATAGTGTGTTTTACGTCCAATATGTTGCTATGATGATTGAAACATTGATATTTTGCATTCCTTATTGTGCGTTGGCGCGAACTCATTGCGCACATGTCATAACATATGTGCACCGAGTTTGCGCCAAGGAACGCAAAGTATCAGTGCGATCCGTGCCGGCAATACAAAGTCGGGGCCGCTGCGAACTTGACCAGTTGGCGCAGTGGCAGCGAGCGCTGCAGTGACGAATAAGGTCTCGCGTTCGAATCCATGTCGCTCTCGCTTTTTGCGTTCTTGCAAAATAATTACACTAATCACAATGAGTGCTAAGGAGCAGCAGTTCGGTTGAGCTCATCGTAGGAAAATGAAGCCTCTCAGTTGTTAAGGTTTGCATCCTGCGGCTGGTTTAAATGTGGAAATAATTCGACTTGCGGGAAATTCATGGCTATAAATTTGCTCTACGAACACATGCGATAAGTTATTGCACAAAATGTTCGCGACGTTGTAGTAGGTTCTCTGAAGCAGCGCCGTTTTCTCAGTGTTTGTGTCCATTATTCGAAGAATTGCAATCTGTAGGCACTGTGTATTTAAAGTCCGTCTGAATGAGACCGTCCGCCCACGCGGTCGGCGTGCGGATTGAAAATCGTCTAGGCATTTTTTGAACATGCGAACCGATACGCAGAAATATTAGACAACTACAGAATAATATCCCAGTCAGCTTACTGCAACCGGGAAGAGTCACGTCCAACAGAATTCCTCTGCGAAGGCCGCGCGACACGCACTTCGACCGCGTGGGCGGACAGTCTCATTTGGACAGGCTTTATGAACTCATTTTGTTACGACTTTCCAACGGTTTCTATGCTAATTCCTACAATTTCGTCGGTCAGACTGGACTTTCTGTCTCCGTTTTCGGAAAGAAGTGTTACTCATATTCTGAATGGTGATGTCAAAATGCCGGCCTGCTCCCACAATGACAAAGTGAAATTATCCCAAAAAATTGAATACTTCACATCTTTCGATATTGCACATGGTGACAAAGAGCATGACGTGAAGTCCAATTTTTTTCTCAAGCAATGAAAAAGCATGAGCTTTGTTTTGGATCATTATACTGGCTTCTTGTACAACAGCAGTCGACTGCTGCCGCATGCATCAATGACTGGCGGAATCGGAAGCGACAAAGGGCAACGTTCGCGAAGCAGAAGACACAAAATGTGTCGTCTATCCCGCTATGTTGCCATTGTAGCCCGAGAGAGGGTGCGAAATCTGCAGTGTTTTGAGATTGAGTTACTTCTTCTGCTAATTTCAGTCACCCTCCAGCCAGACTACTGGCCACACCTATCTCAAGCTATCACAAATCTAGATCTAATTGCCTTGAATTTGCCGTAAATTCATCGCATATCTGTGTTTTATCGAGAATTTGATGCGAAAACCCCACGAGCCGCCAAAATGCCGCAAATTCACCAAGAGGAGTCCGCCGCGAATGCGCCGCGGAAATACCGCGATAACCCAGCCATCATTGCAATGACAGCGCCCTTGGGCAGTTGCGGAGATGGCTTAGTCGATAACGCTGGGGACTACCTAGAAACGCTGGTTACTGGGAGTTTTTTTTTGGGGGGGGGTGAATTACCAGAATGTTCCTTTTTATGCGAATAGCGGTGTCAAACTGCTATTCAATCAAGAAAAAATTCTATTGTTTTTGTCAAAATTGGCTCGAGAAGCTGAAATTCTTTTCCTTATTCTGTTTAATTCAAAATTTCCCTAGGCGGTTCTTCTGAACGAAATTACCTGGAATGTATCGGAAAATCTACACAATCCTGGATTTTACCTAGAATTTGAAGCGAAACCACCGCAAGCAGGGAGAATGCCACGAAAACGACGCGAATTCTCCGCGATATCCCCGTAACGTGGCTGCCGCAAATTCACCGCAAAATCACAGGGGAGATACCGCAAAAACAAGTCGAATTCACAGAGTAGAAGTCTGCCGCGGGTATACAGCAAATTCACCAAGAGGAGTTCGCAGCGAATTTACCGCGGAATTACCGCGATAACCCTGCATCACTGCAATGAGAGCGCCCTGGTGCAGTAGCTGAGATTTCTCAGTCGATGACGCGGAGGACTACCTGTTGGGATTTTTTTTCGGAAGGGGTAACCAAAATGAGCCTTTTCATGCGAATAGCCATGTCGAACTGCTATTGAATCAAGAAAAAAACTCAATAGTTCTGTCAAAGTTTGCTCAAAGAGCTGACATTACAGTCCAATTTCCGTTTCATTAGAAATTTCCGTGAAATTGTCTGGAATCTATGGAAAAATCTCTACATTCCTGGATTCTACTTAGAATTTAACGCGACACTACCGCGAGCAGAGAAAATGCCTCAAGAAGGACACGAATTCTCCGCGATTCCCCCGAAAAGTGGCTGCCGCGAATTCGGGGAGATACCGCAGAAACAAGGAGAATTCACAGAGTAGAGGTCTGTCGCGAGTATATCCCGAAATTACCGCAAATTCCCTGGCCATCATTGCAATGAGGGCGCCCTAGTGCAGCAGTAGCTCAGTTGATAACGCGTCCGACTACAAAACGATGGATTGGTGCGTGTTGATGGTTCGAGTCTAACTCAGACATTATGAAGTTTGTAACGCGCAGCAAACGCGGGTCATAATCTGAACCGCTGCCGTTAGAAACGAAAAAAAGGGCAAGGTGGGTGCCCCATATCCGTCGTTAGCCCCGCGATATCCGATGATTCACTGCCGTTGGCAGGTTTCAAAGATGCTTTGTTTAGCCCGCAATGTCCGGCGAATCGCTGCCGTCCATGCTAGGTTAGATTTACAACGGGAAAAAAGGTCGTCATCCTATGATAGCAGCACGTGGCGCTAGGGACGGGGTCCTACCATTTCGATAGGAGCGTGTCCCCCAACAAGGACACGGTTCGTGTCACGGCCGCGTGAAGGGCTCACCCCCGCGACAGGGAGATCATCCTTGCCACGGTCGTCAGCGAGGGAGCCTCCCTCGTTGAGTATCGTGGAGGAGACCCCTTCTGCGGTCAAAAGTCGTCCAGAGATTGACTCGTAGCCACTTTCCAGGAGCGGCCCCGAAAGGCCGACTGCGCTCTGTCTAGAATGAGGCCCCTTATATACGTGCTGTGCTGGTGATATGCGCCTGTTCAATTGTGAGGTGATCGATAGCGTGATTTGGCAGATTACACATGTTCATGACCTATTAAGTCGTATACAAACGCGACACCGAGCCTTGTCGCAGCCGTGACGTCATAGCCAGCCAAGCGGCGGAGTCTTCGGTTTGGCAGGCGTTGAACGCAGGCCGGAATAGCCGTGCGAGATCTCTGCCGTTTACCCCGCACATGTCGAAATGGGACGGTTTAGTGCGCGTTCGAAACGCTAGAATGTCAGAGTAATATACAGTTGTATAAACACGGTATATTCGCGGCAGAATCCCGGCGTTGCCCATTTTCGCCTGGTCGAGGCCGTGAGATTTCGGTAGAATTCAAGCAACGCCTCGATTCTACCGCGAATCTGTCGAGCACTCGTGGCTTCGGCTCTGGTCCGGCACCGACTACAAGAGTTTTGGCCGGGGAAAAGCTGATAAATAGCCGCGAGATGCCCGCTTTCCGCGTAATAGCCGGGAAATAGCAGGAAAACAGCTGGTTGCCACCAAGTAGCCGGGTAGCCCAAAAACGCTCTCCAAGAAAGTATACGACGTATTCTTGAGGCATGACTCAGATGTCAACACCTCATTCGGCTCAAATACCCGAGCTTGTGATACTTGGACTCGCTCAGCCTTTGAAGCCCCACCACCGCTGCGGAGGCTCAGTGAGCCCGCGACGGTCGCGTCGCGTGTCGGTGTACCACACGCGCATCGGCTAATTTTGGTAACTTCTAGTTATTTCTCGCTTGTTTCTCGGCTACTTTGTGAAAAGCGGAGAAGTAACCGAGAAATGCTTCATCAACAGCAGAGCACCAGAGCACGAGCCTGGTGGGCTATTTCCTGGCCAGAACTCGTTTGAGGCGGCAGCTTCCGCCGGTTTTTTGGTATAATCCAGGCAATTCTACCGGAAGAACTTCCCAAAGTTGATCGTGACCGTCAAAATTCGTCATAGTTTACCTAGACAAGTCCGCTGAATAGTGATCTTCGAAGTCCCACTCGAAAAACCTCAACTCCCACCCGTTTTATGCAGATTACGTTAGACTTGCCTCCAGAGCCGCCATAAAACAGCGGAAGCTCGCGGCTGCCGCTAGCAAGAAACAAGTCGTGAGAGAAGTTTTTCCTGTCTCCAACTTACGGCCGAATATTGCTTCCGTTTACTTCTTCTTCTTATCTTTTCTTGTTTGTCAGCTGTTACCACAGATGCTAATCAAAATTATTGAGAAAAGGTCGACTTTGCTCAGGTACAGAACCTTTGCCCGTTTTCCCGCTGGAAGCGTAAGCTTGTGATACCTTTCAGAAGAGTAAGGACACGAAAATTGGCCGGGAAGTGGTTCAAAATCTCATGGACCAGCCAACCCATTAGATCAACCCGCCTACGTCATGTAACAGTTGTCCTGCTTTCGTTTCACCACTGGAACAGTTGCAGAAGTTTCCACTGCTATCTATTTCGAAATATTCTAACATCCAAACATTTGCATTGGCCAATATTTTCACAAAGAGTTTCCGGAAGAAACATAAAGCAAACTCACTTTTTCTGAAAACATCGAAGCGCAAAACCATTTCCGACGTTTGCATTGTCACGAGTCCGCAGCGCTCCAAACACACCAAACAGGCGTAATTAAATATTTCAAGAGTTTGTTCTAAACAGTTTTTTCTTAGATAGCTGAGAGTTTCGTTGGGATTTATACTATTATTTTCTATTTCGTGGACTTGCCTACTCAGAATAATGGAAAACTAGATAACGGTTATTTATCGCGAACACTGTCTTTAATAGCTACCCTGTGGTCCTTATTAGTTGTAATGCTCTAGATTCATCATTTGTTTCTCAAGTTCTGCCTCTCATTCTGTTATTCGTAAGAGAGGGGTTTCACAGGCTTGCAATACTGGGATGCCTAAACTTTGTGAGACTTGATAAGGTACAACGGCTAGGTAGAAGTTTCCACACGCCCACCAATGAACGAAATTTCCACGATTGCTCGTTTATCCGTCTTTTGTTCTGCTCTTGAAGTAGTCACTAGTTTCTAGAAGTGTACATAAATTATTTTAGAAGTAAATACAAGATGGCAAAACAGTCACCTATCGAAATCGATAATTGGGGGCGGGCGGACATTAAGCGATAACTTGTTTTCGAAAGTTCTGTTAAATCCAACTTTTGGCTTATTTTTACTTCTGCGATGGCGAAATCTACCTTTTCTTAGGGATAGCACAACGACCGTTTTTGTCGCGAACCCTGCCTTCAACTCCGACCATCTTCATGAGCGTGTATGCTGCTTTAGAGAAAAAGTCCACTATCAGAAATGGTTTCCAGCTGTTTTACCTCAGCCTAAAGGCAGTGTTCACGATAAATCTCGTTCTAGAGGTCTCGGTGTGACACACTAAGTTGGCAGATGCTGGAGAGGATAGGGTCGAAGCAAGCAACGAAAACTGGCCGGAAATCAATAAAAACGGATCTGAAAGCTATTCCGCTGCGCCTACCTGTCGGTCCGCCCCCAATCGGACGAGTTTGTGGCGCCGTACACGTTTAGATGGCGAATTGCCAAGCAACTCTGCCGCGATTAGCATGATCGATTCGCGCAGTTTTCGCGATTAGCGCGCGCTTGCCGAAATCAGCAGGGCCAATGATTCTCGTTCACGCCCTGAATTTAGAAACCGTTATTTTGATTTATTCTGGACGTTTTTCTTCGCTGCTTCTTCACTATTAGTTACCTCACGACCAAACAATCCCATTTTTGTTCGAACTTGAGTGCGATATTAATCGTAAACACTGCCTTTAACGAGAATGTCCCTTTGGTTACAATAGTGCCCGCAAGAATCGCTCGGGACTCACTGAGGATGGAGTTATGGCTTCTCAAAATTTTGAATATGAACAACAAGAATTTCGTGAACGAGTTGTCTAAGGCCTGTTTTTCCTGTCATACGCAGCCATAGCGCTGGAGCAGACTACGCTATGAAGCTAGGCCGGTGACTAATGGATGAACATAGATTCTGATTAGAATGACGTCAAACAAGCACTTATAGATATCTCGCTAATCAGGGGCGGTAGAGATCGAGAAGCTGGACGAGCTTACGCGCCCTGCTAGGTTACCGCAAGCGCGCGCTAATGGTGAAAGGTGCGCGAATCGATCAGACGGGACGTGGCGGAGTTGTTCGGCAATCTGCCATCGAAAACGTCCGCGACGTCACAAGCTCGTCGAAACGGGGAGCGGGGGCGGGATAAGCAGGCGTGCTGGGCTAACGAAATCTTCACTTCGCGGCGGTCTCTATTGATTTCTGGCTTGCTTTCAACTTCCGGGCCTTATGCCCTCCAGCATCGGCAAGCGTAGTATTAACACTGAAAACTCGAAAACAAAATTAATCGTGAATACTGCCTCTAAAGGTGTGTACATGATGAAAATCCGCATTCTAGTTTTCGATGTTTTCAGTAGGTAAGTCCACAAAGTAGAGGTTACTAGGAAAAGTCCCACACAGAACTCTCAATTACTGCAAGGAAATTTTTTGAAAGAATCTCTGAAATATTTAATTACGCCTGTTTGTTGTATCGGAAAACTACGGACAAAGCGTCAAACCTAACGTCGGAAATGGTTTGCGCTGCAAAACTGTAAGGTAAGTGACTTTGTTTCTGTGTTTATTGTGCCGAAAACTCTTCAAAAACAAGACGGCCCAATGCACATGTTGGCATGTTAGAATCCTGCGCAATAAAAAACATTCAGAAATTTGGCAACTGTTCCTTCGGTGAAACGAACGCAGGACAACTCTTGTATGACGTGGCGGGATGATCCAATTGGTCGGCTGGTCCACGAGATTTTCAACCACTTCTTTACGAGTTTTCGTCCTACTTCCGTTCTGAGTCTTCTTAGAGGACTCAAAGCTTGCGTTTCTGCCAAAAGAAAAACAGCATTTTTATGGTGAACACTGCCTTTAATGCCCCATGTTCGCGAGCATCTTTAGTGTTTCTCTGCGCGATATCTCTGGCCGTATATTCCCCACTAGTTCTTCTACCTAAGAAAACTCGCTCCCCATGTCTCGGCTTTTGAAAGTCTGTCAGTGCTTCTTGGTCAATTCGGACACGCTCTCTCTGATTCTGTCATTGCTACGGATCTCAAATTATCAAGTTAATACTCGTTAAAGTTCTGCGTTGTATTCTGCTATTTCACAATCAATTTAAGGGTTATTTCACCATTTCATGCAATATCAGTAGGTATATTTATATTGAGCACACCATATCCAGCAAGAAAAACTCTAAAGTGGTGGTCTGCGGTAACGGTGATGAGTCATAGCTTCAGAAGTCTTCCCGCTATTTCGCCCCACATCAGAGTCAATGGATGGAGCAGCACGTAAGGACCGGGATTAAACGCATACGGTCAAGGGTTCGATTGCCGTCACCGCCCTATATGGTCGCAAAATCTTGCAAAAATGGATATAACAATCTTTTTCTATGACTGGGTTTTCAAAAGATTGATAAGCTTCATTTTGCAGCGTTCTCCACAAATGATCAGAACATTCAAAAATTGAGTACTTTTCAAAGTTTTTTCTATTATAGCAAACCATACTTGATGGCAGTGTTCATGAGGAAATAGGTGTTTGAAATTCCCCTAGGAATGGGTAGTGGAGGGACACTCTGTAACGCTAACGTCGAAAGAACGCATGGAAACGAGCCAGGAAGAGCCCCAAAAGAGCCCGAAGTTACAGCTTCGAGCGCATTGAAAACCCCAAAAGCGCATCACACGCCCACCGACGTGAACAAAAGAATGCTCGAGATCGTGAGGTGAGCGATGATTTTCAATCATTAGACCCGTTCTTCCCTTCATTCTCAGCTTCTCTCTTTACTCAGGTCAGCTCGCATAGATCGGCTGCAAAGACGGAAGTTACAAGCCTCGGACAACTCGTCCACCATGTTTCCATAGCTCAATCTTTGAGAGACCATAACTTGGTTCCCAGAAGGTCGTGTACGACTTCAGAGACATCATTGGAATCAGCATGGGGCCCTTTTCAAGATAGACTGGAAAACAGAGAAACGATTTCCATCGTAAACACTGCCTTTAACAAGAAAAAATAGCCCTATAAGGTGTTTCGAGTTTTTTAGAAGATTTTTCGAATGTTTGATTATGCCACATTTCAGCAAGCATTCTCAACACGAGCGCCCGCCAAGCCCTTGCCATTTTTGTTATGGAGACCGCTGCGCTCGGGTTCTGTAAGCTTGCGTACCGCCTCTGTTCTTGTTACTGTTGTTCTGCTGTTCAAATCACGAAGCACTCGATCGGTACACGAGAATTACAAAAAACTGTGAATTTAACCAGTAATAACTTGTTAACTTGAGGTCCGTAGCAAAATCCAAGGCCAGATTCGGAAAGAGCGTCTCCGAGTCGACCAAGAAATATTCACAGACTCTCAAAAGCCCATACATGGCTAGCGAGCTTCCCCTAGTAAGCTCTTCCCGCAACTTCAAATGTTGTTAGACTCCGTGAAAATTGGGAAAAAGTGTCTGCGATGTATTTCTAGAAAGATTCCTTCTACCCACTCACTCTTGAGAAAAAGGCTCGAGCGGAATTCGTAGGAGGAGCCTCTCCTTCAAGTGACTCCCGGCTAAAAACGCCCTAATCACGGGCCTAGGCGGCCAATTACTGTGTTTTTCTTTCCGGACAACATTGTGTTTTGGTGCGCACGGCGTGAATCGATATGGGAATAATTCTACAATGTTAGGAAGGCGATTCCGTAGAAAGGTAGTAAGTAGTGTTTTAGGTCATAACTGAAAGTTCTGGCATACCGCCATGAGAATGTTTCTGTCCAACCCCGCTTTTCAGTGCATGTGTTTGGCCCGGCGGAAGTGTCGAGATGACGACTCTCTTATGAAAAAGAGTTGATTAGCACTCTGAGCACTATTCTCTGATTTCCATACTAATAAAAAACATTCTTTCTAGAAACAGAAGTGTAGTAGAAGTCTTCAAGCACGACTGTATTGCTTGTATTGCGTTCTTCAGTGGCTCCCCTTTGTGTAGTTTTGTTTTAATTCCTGTAACTCCTATGCACTCTAATCAGGTTTCTGCTGAATTCAGATTTTCTGTTCCTTTTCATGCCTTCCAAGTGCCCACCACCATTGGGAAAGGCAGCGTACGGCGATCAAAAACATATTCGATTTCTCTGCTATTTTGAGCAAGTAGGCCTACCCACGAGTTTCTGATCATATAGCAAAGCAGGCCACACAAAACCATCAACTGCCCGAGGAAAACTCATTCAAATGCTCTTGGCATACAACTTCATTTTACGCCTATCTTGCGGTGTTATGTGTGTAATGCACAAACGTGGGGAGTTTGAACGTAAGAAATGGTCTAGCACCTTAAACTCTTTTATGTTATGTAGATTTTGTTGCCCCTTCCATTGTCGAAAACGGTCTTAAAATAGAAAGCTTTTAATACACACGTTTCAAAGCGAGCATCTTTCAGATTAAAAGTCATTTTGCGCAGACGCTGCCTTCAATCAATATTCAATCAATCCAATGAGCTAAGTCAAGTCCAATCCAGCATGGAGTTAAGAATGACATTGCAGATTTGTGAGGAGCATTACGAATTTTTGATACGCTTTCCTGAGTGATACTTCCAGGAAAGGTGTAAGGCTACAAAATTTTAAACAGCAATAGATACTGATTGCACAGCTGTCAGAAGTAGCGCGATACATACACAATTACAGGGGCCATAAAACGGCCAATGTCTCACCGTCGACTGCGTACCACGCGCGCTGCGCGACTACTTGTGCGTCGGGAGCAGACGAGTTTTAACCGCCGCGCGACGAGTTTATGGCATGGCGCGCGGCGGCTCGACCGAACGTCGCACGGCGGCCAAAACTCGTTGTCGCGCGGCGGCCAAAACCACGTCTGCTTCCAGAGCGCACGTGCGGTCGCGCATGCGCAGTTACTGCAGTCGACGGTGAGACATTGAGCCGTTTTGTGGCCTGTATCTATGTAGAGTCCTAGTGCATACTTCCTGCGACGTGGGCGACAATGTTTTGTCATCTATATCGCTGTAAAGTCCATATGGCTGATGATATGCACTAAGGTCGCGTCGCGTAAGGCGTCGTTTATACTTCCGCCGCCGAGCGGCACGGCGAGGTGCAATCATACTAAATCAATCGTGCCGCGCCGCGTGATCAATATTACACAAATGCACTGTGCCGGCGCCGCTCGCCGGCGGCAGTGTAAACGTACTTCTAAAGTATGCACCACGCCCTAAAGCGTGAAGACTGCGACGCACTCGCAATGACAGGGTCGCGTTGTATGCTCTGGCACAATAGGCAGCGCCAACTTTGCAGCGATCGATCGCGCCCTGCACTGACAGTCGTCTCGCGCGGCTAGGCCTAGTAGAGAGACCGCGCAATAGCGTCAAAGTGCGACCAATCTATCCCCTGGTCCCGAGCAAAATTCACTCTTGCTCCTCGCGCTTGTGCGGAGCGACTGTAGAGACAGCGAGAGAGTGTGTGGGGAGAAAGAGGAGACGCAGCGTACGCGCGCAGACGCACGCAGATGAACGGAAATAAATTTCATTCGGGAACAGAAGATACAACTTATTTGTAATTTGCATGTCTTTTAAAGGCAGTGTTCACGATAAAAATCGCTTTTCTGTTTCCCTGCCTATCTTGAAAACGGCCCCATGCTGATTCTTAATGGTCTCTGAAATCACAAGACCTTCTGGGAACGGAGTTATAATGGTCCTCAAAAAATTTAGCTAAGGAAGCTACGGTGGACTGAGTTGTTCACCGGGGCTTGTAACTTCCATCTTTTGCAGCCGATCTATGCGAGCTGACCTGAGTAAAGGAGGAGAAGTTGAGAATGGCGGGAAGTGAATGGGGCTAATGATTACGAAATCCATCGCTCATCTCACGATCTCGAGCATTCATTTGTTCCACGTCGGTGGACGTGTGTTGCGCTTTTTAAGGGTTTGCCTTGCGCTCAGAAGTGGCAACTTCGAGCTTTTTGAGCTTTTCCTGGCTCTCGTTTTCTACATGCGTTCTTTCGACGTCATTACAGTGTGCCCCTCCATCACCCAATCTCTAGAGGAAACTGGGGCACATCACTGTTATCGTGAACACTGCCTTTATTGCCGTTTTCATTCGTTTGACTTCAGACAGATTTTTTTGTGCACGACGCGATCATAGCCTATGCTTTCTAGAGAAAAGGGGAGAGAAAATCTTCGATCTTGGCGTTCGGTTCAGCACCTAAAAGCCCTATTGTAGATTAGATCAAACTCCTATTTTTTTGAGAGCAAACGTAATCATGTGTTACACTCAGTCAAGCAAAACCATGCGTGTATATTCCTGTTTGACGTATTATCGGGTCACATTTATTTGCACGGGACCGACTGACGAGGACTTTTTCAGGTCGTCGAGAACTCTGTTTCGCAGCGACGCCGTCACACCCGCGACGAAGTATGCACTAGGCCTGAGGAGGGGATAATAGCAATTCGCGGAGAGCGATGCTACGCAATAGCCTGCCGGGAATATCATTCAAACGCCGATATGCTTGAAATGCACAGCAATAGCCGCTCGCTACGGAGTGTATTATCACGGCTTAAGTTCTACGGCTATGGCAGAATGGAACATCGCGTCAAGCATCAGGAAACTGGGCCCGCAAGCGGCCAATGTCTCACCGTCGACTGCGTACCACGCGCTGCGCGACCGCGCGTCGGCGCGAACGGGTTTCAACCGCCGCGCGGTGATGGTTTGCACAGCCGCCGCGACGTTTCGACCGCCCCGCGGCGGCGGGAAGCTCGTCGCGCGGCGGCGCCCAAAACTCGTCTGCTTTGTTGCACGATGCGGTCGCGCAGCGCTGTGGTACGCAGTCGACGGTGAGACATTGGCCGTTTTATGGCCTGTATATGCCCCTATCTTGTATTCGCTTAGGAAAACATGGTGGTCAGCGATGAAACTATCAATATTCATAGAAATCAATGCAATCAATACTCGCTTCCATCGGCGCAGTGCTCAGAGTATACGAAAAGAGTGAAGTATAAGGCAAGAAGTTCCATTTGGAACCCTCTCGCAAACGCTTCCTTCCAGCGATTCGTTTTAAAGGCAGTGTTCACGATGAAAAAGTGTTTGAAATTCCACTGAGAGGAATGGGTAGTGGAGGGACACTCTGTAACGTTAGCGTCGAAAGAACGCATGAAAACGAGCCAGGAAGAGCCTCAAAGAGCCCGAACTTCGCCGCTTTGAGCGTAAAGGCAAACCCCAAAAGCGCATTGCCCGCCCACCGACGTGAACGAATGAAAGCTTTGAAATCGTTAGGAAGAGCGATGGTTTCCGATTAATATGGTCCCCGTTCTTCTTCATTTCTCGACTTCTATATCTTTACTCGAGGCCGAAAGCTTGCATATATCGGTTGGCTACAAAAAGACGGAAGTTACAAGCTCCGGAAAACTCGTCTCACCATGCTCCTCTAGCTCAATTTTCGAGGAACCATAACTCCATTTCCCAGAAGGTCGTGTACGATTCTGAGACTATCGTTGAAATCAGCATGGGACCGTTTTCAAGAATAGACAGAGAAACAGAAAAACGATTTTCATCGTGAACACCGCCTTTAAAAGGGCTCTTGCAGAGTGGCACCGCTTTAAACATCAAAGCTGCGGCAGGGCAGTGACGGAGGATTGGGGGGGCGGCAAACAGCGGGCGAGGTCTGGCGACGTGTCGCGCTTGCGGGAACAGTCGACGAGGGTTCATCTGCAGAGTGTTTTGCCGCCCGCGATAACAGCGACTCTTGAAAAGCGACGCCGTCAACGTGCGGCGGCCGGGAATGATCTCAATCATTTCCATCGCCGGCAGAGGAACGCTACCATCGATGAAATCGAGCCTCTTTTTGTATGATTTCTGCATGAGCTCAATATTCTGAAGACTTTTTTCACTGTGACTCATATTGAAGGAAAAAATATATCTTGGTTTTATGGGATTTTCAGTTTTATAAGATTTTATTTCGTCGTTTTAGCGGGTGACAGTTGTGATTTACGCGGCTACCGCAAGCTGTCTACTATTTGCGGTACGTCGAAATTCTGTATTTCAAAGCGCAATCACTTTACTGAACGCTACTTTCAAATTCACTTCACCAGATCTCTGAGCGTGTTATTTTTTGAAATTTGTTCCCCCAAGCCAGAACCCTAAACACTAAAAGCATATGAAAGCAAATAAAAACTACTCAGAAAAAAATATGGCGTCAAATGAACGAGGGGGTGTACGCAGTGGCAGAATGTGATGCTGACGACAACGTCGCTGCAACTCTGCGAGGTCTTGGCACCCAACGCAGCGTCCGGGTTTCGACCATGTCCCAAAGCTCTCGCACGGCGGCACGGCGCCGATCGCTGCAACTCTACAGAGCCCTTAACGTTCACACCGCTAGGGAGGCCCAATCAGAGAGTTCCATTGCGGTGGGTTGCGTTGGGATGATGTCATTGTGTTTCGATCTGCGTCGCGTCGCGCATCGATTTATATTTGAATCACCGCTCAGCAGCTATACTCTATTTATCTTGAATTGCACAAAAACACGGTCCGCCAATAGTCCTCCTAATTGGCCCGCTAGTACCGTAGTGTACGTCCACGACGCTTTCTCGGCAGAACCGGGTGGCAGGGGTGGGTGGCCGAGTGACGGCATTGACGAATTGATTGCTCTGCACACCGGGTGCACACCCGAGTCTGCCGAGAACGCGTCGCCGTGGACGTACACTACGGTACTAGCGGGCCAATTAGGAGGGACTATTGGCGGACCGTCTGTTGCAGCAATTCAAATCGATAAATCAGAGTATAGCGAGCCTTTACTCGGCATGATTCAGGTTGAGCTAATCCCAAACTAGACTCTCTTTTTTCCTCCAGGGAGTTTTCGTTTTTTCTGGATTCCAACGAAACTGATCAGCTCAGGCGATTCTCGGCTCCGAGCCGCACTGGAACAGGAATCTGGAGCAGACTGACAGTTTGGCTCACTCACCCAACAATCTCCGGGTCACTGCTGTTTGCTTTTCGAGGCGAGTGTGGAGACAAACCGGACAGCAACAGAGGCCGACCCGCAAATTGGGAAGAGTCAGGAACTGCTCCGGAGGGACCGAAAATCGCCTGAGCAGGTTTTCGAAACAACTCTAGCCTGCGTTACTTAACGATTTCTGTATTCTTGGCCAGATTTGTCTCCAGTTATTAGAGGCATTTCTTTCTCATTTCCAAGCGTAGTCGATTTTATATTGCACACACAAATTCACGTTTTTACATCAGTACTGACAATATCCTTCTCGGACTTTTGGTTTTCTGGAATTCAGAGTTTTCGAAAAACCTTGTTCCAAGATCCGTGCATCCCTGATTCTAATGGAAAGCAGTTTCAGCTGAGCATGATTTGGAAAATTATTCCATGAAGTCGAAAGTGGTCGAAATATTGCATGATACTCTTCCCAGCCTTTTTCCCAGATGTCTATGCAATAACACTCATACACCGCCCATCCTCGAGCGGTGCTTCAACGATTCTCATTCCGAAAACACTTTTCTTTGCAGACCAGCGACGCGTTTTTGACTTACATTGATTTCAGAGACTAGAAACTTCGATTTTTTTGGAATGTATTCCTCTTTTCTATTTTTTTGCATAATGTATAGCACACTTTCAAAAAAGTCTGCACTTTGTCATGACGCCTGAAGTTCAATCGCTTCACCCGTTTTTTTTTTTCTGAAGTGCATTCTTCCAATTTAGAGTCGAGGCCATGTAATCAACTTTTACGGTGGTCAGTTTATTGAGAAATTAAGTCGTGTCACTAAATGGCGACCAATTGGCTTCGGGACCAGGCTACCTAGCACGATTATATTACGTCACGAAATTGGTGATAAAACCTCCACGACTCCTCCTCCCCTTCCAAATATAAAATAAGGCAGTGTTCGCGATGAGAAAAAATAGCCCGTTTCGGCGGCAAAAACGTAAGCTTTGGATCCCTCCATGTGAAGAGTAAGTACGAAAGTACGAGCGAAGAAACGGCCAGGAAGTGGGTGAAAATCTTCTAGGACCACCCGGACTTATTGGGTCACCCTCCCACGTCATATATGTAACAGTTGTCCTGCATTCGTTCTACCAGAAGTACAGTTGCCAAAATTTGAATAATTTTTTTGTTGCCCACAAGATTCAAACATTACAAGCACGTGCATTAGCCCTGTCTTATTTTTTGATTTTGAAGCTTTCGGTGCAACATGCAGAGAATAAAATTACTCACCTTAGAATCTCGAAGCGCACACCATTCCGACGCCCCCGTCAGGTTTGACGCTTTGTCTTCAGTCTCCCGAAACACACCATACAAGCGTAAGTAAATATTTCTGAGACGATTATAAATTGCCACCGGCACAAAACCTCTTTCTCTGACGGTAAACAATTTTGATGATACCCAATTGATAAAGGGTAGGGTATAAAAAATTGAGAGAGGTGTGTTTTCATTCACACATCATCTTTCTCCGGAGGTGAGCGGCTAAAGCTGAACACACTAGGCATCAGGGAAACAGCCTCATCGGTGATAAAAGATAACACGATATTGGGGCCTACCTGCATGGAAAACTCTGGTAAGAAAAAATTACTTCACTTCCTTGAGAATTTTGTGCCGGTGGCAAATTATAATCCTGTATATTTCTGAGGTTTCCTTATTAAACACCTTTTTTCCGAGTATTGGGAGAGTTTGATGGAGAGCTTTCCTTTCTTATACTTCGTCTTCGTGATCTTACCTACACAAAACATCAAAACTAGAATATGGTTTCGATCGGGAACACTGCCTTTCAAGGTCGAGCGAGCTCTAGGCCTGGGAGCCATCTAAAGGCCCAGTCCAACCTCGCTGGAATCGCTTTTTCTGTTTTTCTGCCTCTCTTGAGAAATGAAGTCTCATGCTGATTCAAATGATGTCCATGGAATCGTACAAGATCCCCTAAGAACGAAGTTATGACCCTCAAAAGAATTTGAGCTCCGGAGGATGTTGGACGAGTTGTCCGAGGCTTGTGAACTTCCGTCAATTGGCAAACCGATGCATTGCGAACTCGAGAGCTGAGCGAGGAGAGAGGCTGTATGAATGAATGGAAGAATGAAAGGCTAGTGATCGGAAACCATTGCTTATCTCTTCGGGCCATTGTTGTTGAGCTCCGGAGAGATCGTAAAAGGGGGCGTGCCAAAGTGGCTCCCTGGATCGTGGGCTTTAGCCCCAGGTGGCTTCCTCTCCTATATCTCCCTTTGAATTATTCTGAAGGAATTGAGAGCTCGCGCTCGGCAGGTGCTACATACAATGAGCGTCTACTTCTCATTTATGTGGAAATCTCAGATTCCGTCCCTGAGCTTCGACTGTGACTTTAAATATGGTGACAAGGTTTCATATATCGTCCCTTCGACATAGGTGCCTGATCGCCTTTCAGGATCTCCAGTGCACAGCACTGACGACGTTTACTGCCCTTTTGGAAAAGCGCAAATCAAGGAAGCATGTGAAAGTGACACGCATAATATCCTTTCAGCGACCTTTCTCTGACACTTCTGTGGCCCAGCGTTCAGGTGAAAGCCCGACTTCCACCACCGAAACCGTGACATTAAGCTCCAAGATGTTTTATTAGAGAGACCGAAAAAGTGAGAACTCGTTTCTGACATTATGCGGCACCCAAACACCTGCTCTTCCTATTTTCCCAAATCTGTTCTTGGATGATCGACCAAGGTTGGTTAAGACTACTTGACAATGTCTCGATCGTCAGGCACAGATTTACTTCTCTTCCACGTGATGCGCAGAAACGACATTACTTTCCGGTCCCCCTAAGACATTCCCTGGAATTACGTCTAGTTTGCTCTAGACGCTGCATTCCTGGGCATGCGCGCATATGCTCTCGGTGTTCAGCGAAAACCGACAAGCCTCAGGATTTCATCCTTTACCAGAATTTACCCGCATGGATCTCCATAGCTGCGGCCTTGAAGATGAGTCACGGATAGAAATACTACCCAGGGTGCGTCGCTCCATTGTGACGGCCAGCACGAGTGGCCTCAGTGGTTATAAATTTCTTATTTAATTCAGACTCCTTCATAAGATCATGTCTGGCGTATTACTTAGGTCTCTTTCCAAGCTTGTCATATTCCGAAGAGCAGATCTTTGTTGTTTTTTCTTACGTGAGCTCTTTCTCAAGAGCTTGGGGTCGTTACTGGACTTGACCACATGATCACGCTACATTCACTGGTACGTGTGCAACAGACTTTTTCATGATTCTTGATATATCCAAAGCGCTTATTCTTAGCTTGCTGTCGTCGAGGTATTCATTTTTTTGACTCCAGCGACGTGCTCTCCTACATCAGGGCTTGGGTTCTTGGCCGGAAGCTTCAGATAACTTCTTTACAGCTCATATCGTGATGTAGTCCCCTCTTCTCAACTTGGCAACTGATCGATAGCGTATAAGTGGAGTCCACCAAAGGGTGTCTCATTTACTTATCATCATATGAAGCGGTCGGCTGGGGATCAATGTGTGCATGAATCCCATACCAGCACGCTTGATACTTTAATTCAGCGAGAGCGGTTGTGCTGCAACGAGTTTCTTGTTCATTGATCTCCAATCGACCGCTTCTCATTGATAAGTAAATGAGACACTCTTGGTGGACTCCACTATAAACAGCTGCAAAATCTACTTAGACATAACAAGAGGACAGTCAAAACATTGTTATTGCAAAAGACAGAGCTTTCTGATTCGATCATCCTCGCTCCCTCATGCGAAGCCTGTGCACCAGAGGCTGTGCGGAAATCATTTTCAAGCATTTTCGGAAATGGAAACGGAAGAAAAATGGCTGAAAATCGCCGGAAACGGAAATCCGGAAACCGGAAACGGAAGTGAACGCTAAAAATTATAGTATGATCAAATGGTAGGTTTCGTCGCTGCCTCATGGCATGCCGATGTAAGCTCTGTGGTACAGCTGTAATGACCTGTTGATTTAGATTATCACCAGCAGCCGATCGGTGGGCCTCGGCGAAATATAACTAGTGATAAGGAGGTTTCGGCGTAAAAGCCACCGCTCCTGCCTCTTGTGATAACCGGAAAACATGAGTTCACTTGAATGAAAGCAGAGTCTACTTCACCTGTAGCATGTGATCTCGAATCTATTTCCTTGAGCCTCCCGGTCTCATTATAGTTGGATGAGCCGACGCCTCCAGCCCGGTCGATACACACAGAATGCATTGGAAATGGGGATGCAAAAATCACTCGGTGTATCCCCCCGCACTTTTCTGTCCAACACCTTCCCCTTCGCACCTCCCCAACACCCCCCGCACCCCCCGGTCGATACGCGTATGTTTAAAATGATGGAGTGAAGTTGAGAAAATCACTTCGGTGTATCCGACGCGGTCGATATCCATGCAATACGTGGATGAGAAAATCACCGGGTGGGCGGGTCGAAGCATATAAACATTGCTAATATCCACTAGAAAGCTAACCTTACTGCTAGCCTCCTTTACTTCACCATACTCTCCTTCACTATTTTCCTCTGAACAGGTGCAATCCTGTTGGCCACGTAATCATCGTCATATCTAGTTGGATGCACTGAGTGATTTTCTTCAACCTCACTCCATCTATTTTAAAACATACGACACGTATCGACCAGGAGGTGGTGTTGGGGGGTGTTGGGGGTGCGGGGGATAACAGATGCAAAATAGCACCAACTATGACCGGGGCCTTAAGCACCCAGTGGGAGCCATGCAAGGTCTGGAACTGCAAGCGAGCCGAGCACAAATAGATTTGAAGCATGAGGAGGAAGACGTGCACTGCTGATGTAAGGTTCTCCTAATGCGTTGAAAATAGGTCTGCCTCTAGCAACTCCTCTTCTAGAGTGCTGCTGATCTCTCTGATGTCGTGCCCACATATGGCACTCCACCATTGTTGATAGAGCAGTTGCCCGTTTGAGGCCAATCCCAGAAAGAGTGATCTTAAGTACTCAATTTCGCGGATATCAATTTCCGGACGCCGAAAGGGTGGTCCTTAATGCGCATCATGAGGAAGTTTGATTTCTATAGTGTACCGAGGCAAGAATGAGTGCCTTTGTTGAGTACCTTGGCAGGTTGGCGTCTCTGGGCTTGCAGGCCATTACATGAGGATCGCTGACTTTAGCTCCGGTAAAGGAACAGGTGGCCTGGCTCAAAGACTCTCTTCGTCCCGAATAATCGTGCAAAGGCACTGCTAGCAGCACATGTAATGAGGGGTCGTGCACTCCGGGCCGACATCGAGTTGAACCTCTCGTGGTCCAGCAACATGTGCTGGGCTAGCTGGGCAGCACAAACTGCCGAGGAGAAGTGGTCGAGAAACCCAGCATGCGTTAGCAGCGTTAACGTGCTGCTGAACACGATGAGCTGGGAGTGTATGGCGAGCAAATTCCCTAGTGGCGCTGAAGTTGAACCCCGCGAGTGTGTGAGTAGCTGGAGAGACGATGAGGTAAAGTTTCTACCTCTCTGGTCCTCAATCGGAGAAGACTCGGATTGTTAATACACAAGTATGGTATTGATGCATGAAAGGGTGATGGCCAGCCAATAAATCAGCGCTTCGGAAAAGTTTTCGATGGAGCGTTGTAAAAAGGCAAACTGTATCGGTTTTCAACTGGAGATGAGACTGATAACCACGGCTCTACTGCAAAGATAACCCCACTTACTCACCCGCGCAACAGTACCTAAAGTAATCGGGCAGAGGCTTCTGTAGCCGCCAAAGGTCAAGCCTCACGTTAGCGCAAGGTCGTCCTGTGCGTTGGTGGAGGGGGGCGTGATACCGTGTGGCGGTTGGAAGCGAGCGGGACACCGATCCAAGCTTATCAGGATTAGACCTCTCACGCTGTGATGATCGCAGAGGTACAGCGGTTTGGTGCACTGGGGAAGCTTCTTTGACCATTCAACTTGTAGTACTATTTTTCTTTTCCGTTTCCGGGTCTCAAAAACTCCGGGAAACAGGAAACGGAACGGAACAGCTCAAAAAGTACCGGAAATACGGAAACCTTGGAATCGGAAACGGAACAGTTCCGGCACAGCCCTGCTGTGCACGGTCGGTCTCACAGCGAAAAGCCGGAAGGACGCATGAACCGCTTCGGCGTCAGGATTGGTCCCGGACGGTGCAATCTGAGTCATCAGTCATCGCTCCTGCCGCGACCGAGTAAAGTCGATTCATCCGGTGGCTCCGTGTAACTGTTTTCCTCGTGACGTGCCCCGCTCTGTTCTAGAAACTCTCTGGCCCGTAGTAAACCCGGCAGTCAGTGAAGAGAGTCAACTGAGGCGTAAGATAAGACAGAACCCGAAATGTTTTCGGGCACGACTCAGGCGAGTCCGGAAATTATAGCCAGAAGATCGGCCGGTCATTGTTGGTCGTCAATGGTCAACCACCACAATTGAGGTGGCGGTGTCGTCACGATTGCCTGTCGTTGTCGTAGTTAGGTATCACCGCTAATCACGTTTAATTAAAGCCCACCTCTACACTCTCAAGTGGCGAAGAAAACACGCCTGCGTTTCACCTCGTGAATAACAAAATTTGGCCCAAAAATATTGGTTTTTAGCGGTGGGCGATTGAGCTCCCCATGATATTTCACCGGTTGACCAGTTCAGTTGGCCTACCACGCCGTACTCCGGAATCGCCAGACTGATGAATTCCGTGCAAAGGTCAGCTGCGTAGTGTTTCTTGAAGTCCAGGGTGGTAAGTAGAAATTCTTGTGCAGAATCCTGCCATTCTGGGCCTTGTATTTACTCAATACAAATCGCATAAAGAATATATTACACATATATCCAAACAGACATTTATTCATGTGAAATCATATAAACGAATACTCATTTTTTGTTTATTTTAACCATGCTACTTAAAAGGCAGGGTTCTCGATAAAATCGGCTATTGTGCTATGCTCCATGGAATGGTAGATCTGACCATCACAAATGTGAAAATAAGGTGGAAATTGGAGAAAAAACGCTCCAGGAGCAAGTTATGGCTTGGTGTCCTCCCGCCCCCAATTACCGAGATTTGTGTAGAGAGCCTGTTTTGCCGACTTTTTATTTTTGCCTCTAAAGTAACTTCTGGAACATTGCACTGGAGACTACTGATTACATAACAGCAAAATAAATGGCGCTGATGTTAAGCAAGCATTATTGTGAAAGAAATGCGCGTTCAATTGGGGGCCGGCCTGACACCGCCAATTAGCCTTGTTATACTTTGCTTTTTCAGGCGCGATTTAACTTACGCGAATTTCCGGGTTTTTACAATTATTTTTTGTTTTGTGGTGGCCAAATCTACATTCTCATGAGGAGAGCTCAAAAGCACTTTATCGCGAACTCTGCCAGCTTTAATCAAACAGTATTCTGCCCTCCCCTCAAGAGGCACTTCACCTAAGTACGAGTTTTAGCACTCTTTTGCTTTTTAGCTCCTTTTTCATATGATTTGCTTCGAGCTATTCCATTCTCAAGAATTTTCCGTAAAGGAGATTCTCTTGCCACTGGCTCGCTTTCTGGTATAACAGTGCGCTAATTGACAGATTGTTAGAATGTACGGTCCACGGCAACGGAGGAAAAAGGCTATTGTGCGGTTGCGTATTCTCACTAATCTTAGAGTGGGTCGCTAATAATTGTCGAACAAAGAACATCGAGAACGTTACAAAATTTGTGCACTTACCCCCACTCAAACGTTATCCAATAAACCCAAAGTCTTCCCACGGATACACACAGAACACAAAATAGACTTTACCTGAATTTTTTCCCCATTTTTTAGAAGTTTTTCGCTTCTGTCTTGATATTTGCTGCGTGTATCTACGATAACGGCTTTTGGGTGTTTTGGTGATCAATAATGTGTGGGAGAGGACTCATGATTTCTTCATTATTTTAAGTTTTTTTTCAAAATTCCAGGAAAAAAATGCCCGAATAATTATCCGTGTGCCGATCGCAGCAAAATTAATATTGAATTCGTGATAGGCATTTCAAAGAAGTCTATTTGGTAGTCTCCCCAAAAACTAGATTATTGACCCACTGCCGAATGCTACAAGCCGTAATCCCACCGCTATCATCCAAAGCGACAAATGGACTCTTCATTCTGTGTTCACCCACTACGAACGAACCCTCTCCGTTCAAGGTTTGAGCACTTTTTTTCAATAACTGGGATCCGAAAGTGGAATAAAGTTTCAATAAAGAAACTGAAAAGTAAAAACCACATTAAATACTTAAATTCTCAACGTATTTAACGTTCCTGAAACACAATTCTCCGGATAGGATGAGACAATTAATCTAGATATCTTGCCAGCTGTTATCAATTCAGATGCGAATCTTATGAGCTAAATAAAGTAGCTTGAATAAGGAAAAAAGAGTTTCCTAGAAGTTTAAATTCACACCAATCTCTCTACCCTCTCACTCTTATCATTAGCCAGTGTGAATACATGAATAATACGGGTGAAAGTAGCTAAAGTTCAGAATATATGCATACACTTAGATCCAGCTCTAGAGAGAATGACGAAGAGACCTAAATAGAGGGAAAAAGGGAAGAGAGTATGAACGTAAATAGATAAGTATGGTGGTAAAGCCAGCTGAAATTGCGATTTTTGGAATCGTCATAATTCTGAGAAAAACGTGAAAACATAGTGTTCATCTGACTCGATTCACAAAGGCACTGCTCATTGATAGAAAATCGCTTTTCTGTTTTTGCTCTTCTGTGATACCGGTCCATTCTGATTCCAATGATGCTTCTGGAATCATTGCAAGACCTTCTGGGAATGGAAGTTGTGGTCCCCTAAATCAAATTTAGCTAGGGAAAATGGTGGACAGAGTTGTCCGAGGCTTGTAACTTCCGTCTTCTGCAGCCAGTGTAAGTGCAAAAGCTGACCCTGAGTAAAGGGAGAAGTTGAGAACTAGAAGGTAGGAAGAACGAGGCTTTGATCGGAAACCATCATCTCAACTCACGATTTCGAGTGTTTTTTTTTCACGTCGAGGGCCCGGAAAGGGAGCGGGACTTCTGCCCGCAGCGGCAGGGTTTGACCACTTTTTCTAAGCCGTTCACCTTGCGGCATCTTCTGGGTAACTTTTCTTCCCGTTTTTCGACGCTGTTCTGCTTCTGAGAGCCACTGGAGATGCATATTTGTCATGAAAAACTATCAGGATGGAAGTTTATCCCGTAGGAACAGTGCCTATAAGTTGCTCCCGACGCTCACCTTAAAAAGTCAGGTGTATTGCTTCTGATTACTGCCACACTAGCCCTCTTCCATCTCTAACCAGGTATCTAAATCCGAGAGCTTAATGAGTCCATTCAGTCAGCTTTTGACTGAGTTCTTGTCTGTGGGTGACTTTTTCTACTCAGCCTAGGTCACTATCCCTCATTGCACATAACGTTGGCATGGATGCGGAAAGACTTCGTGTTCACTGTTGAAGGTTGGCGTGAACTCAGGTGCTATATGGTATAACACTTATAGTCTGCAGCCAATGGAAGTAGGACCTGGTGAGGTTTATGAACTCGTAATAACATACGGTAGTTTGTTAAGTGGTATCACTCATTTTCCGAAACAACTGTGATAGATCAGTAGAGTCTGGTGTTTTCATCTGATAAAGGCTACAAGTATCTTTGGAAGCAATGAAAACAGTGTGGAAAAGTGATATTGGAAATATAAACTCACCGACCAATATCCAGTTATTTTCGAAGAAATGAGTGATAACACAATTACACTACAGTGTGTTAGGAAAGAGTCCGCAACCTCACGGAGTCCTACTTCAATTGCTGTAGACTATGGAAATTACCAGTTTGAAAGCTAACCTCCAAATTAGAGAACGCAAAGTCTCTTCTGGATCCATGCCGATGTTTATCTGAAATGTGTGCTACCTCTAGTCTGAGCTTCTTTTTCAGAGTGGACTCAGTCAGTCCCAACTGTAGATTTACAATCGTCGGGCTCTTACCACCGGCCTCCTATTGCTTGAGTATAACATCACTACTTACCCTGTAATACAGTTGGCCCGCCTGAGCACCCTCGATGAACAGGTAGCTGCCTATTATACTCTTTACATTTTCAGATTTTTTCCAGATATTCGACTTTTCCAGATAATTCCAGAATTTTCAGGAGATTTTCGAATATCCGACTTTTCGAATAATTCCGGAATTTCGGAGTTTTCGAATATTCGAGTTTTCGAATAATTCTGGATTTTGAAGTTTTTCAAATATTCGACTTTTCTCGAATAATTCTGTATTTTGAACTTTTCGAATATTCGACTTTTCAGATGATTCTGAATTTGAACTTTTCTTGGGAATATTCGACTTTTCGAATAATTCAGGATTTTGAGCTTTTTCGAATATTCAGACTTTTCGAATAAAAAAGTCGACTTTTTCAATCGACTCATGACACCTGTTTTTCGAATTTTTTCATTTGACTTTTCGGAAGTAAAGTTTAAAACACATTGTCACTCTCATCACTTTCCAGGTAAAGTTAAATTATCAGCTAGCATATTCTATTCTTCTTTTGGGAATGAAAACTAAACTGTCGAATAGGGAAGCAGATTATTCTATATATTTACATTATTGTTGGCTATATCTAGAAAAAATTACGGAATTATGGTATATACGTGTAAGTATAGTATAGTATATTAAGTATGTAATATAACATTGAGTATAGTAAATTACTCATACATACAGGATTAAATAATCTCACCTGGCAAGTTTCTTTAGACACCGCTGGACTAACACAATCTATTCCTTACAATAGCCTTCGAGTTGCGCATCCCTTTAACGACGCCATTGTCAATTTGTTAGGAGCGTCACAGTTTTTGGGTTTCATCCATGAGTAAGAACTTCCAGAGCTCTCTTTTACGGTCAGTCGATTCTGTTCCCTCTCTTAGCTTGAATTACAGCATCTTCTTTTCCAGAGCAGTTGCAGCCTCCTTTCCCGATCAGAGAACTCCATTCTCGAACTCGATCGTGGAGAAGCTGGTGGAGGTGATGCCTGCCCGAGAGACCATCTTTGAAACTTCTCCAAGCTGACGCTCCCACTCACTCTTGAAATCCAGCGTTCTCGGTGCAGTTCTCCTCACACTCCTTCCTGTGCTTGTCCAACATCTCGCCTAATCTCGCTATCCGTCTTAGCAAAGTGGCCTGATCCATAGTGTGATCTATGACCTTTTTTTTTTTGGATCCCTTGTCCTTATCTCTCTCCAAGACTTCCCTGGTGACTTCTGGCAAAAAAGAGTCTTGACCTCGGCACTTCCGGAATGGCTGCTTTCATGGCTATTCTTGCGAATCGTGCGTCGGTAAAGTGACGTTCTCTTACCCTGGTGCACGTTTCCATCTCCATGCGCAGTCAGCCACATGGCGAAGCGCTACACTCCCTGAACAAGCGCCAGTCTGCAAGGCAAAGATTAAGATAAGACGTTCTGACGGATACCTCACAGGAGCAAGAGAATGAGACAGATGGACAACGACGGGAAGGCGATCAATGGACAGAGTTGCAGCGGTCGGACCGCAGATAAACACGCCTAATGCAGGATATGCGGTGATGACCTAACTTTTTGGCTGCATCACATCCAGATGCTGCAGCCTGCGCAAAACGCCTGAACGGTCTGATCATCTTCCGATGCGTAACCACAGTCCCAGTGACTCTACATCCTCAACTGTCGGTCCGGGTGCACTCACTGCCTCTCTTCTTACAACACATCCCTGCTCAAGCGAGATACGTGCCGAAAAAGTGTTCATAAGTGGGATTTTAAATCACGCAACTTCCAAAGAAATCCGACGATCTCGCTGGCCATCATTTCGAAATGCTATTGCGATGACGGGGACGATCGTATGCGGGAGCCTGTTCACCAAGAAGACGGCTTACAGCGAACAACCCCGAAAGCTGTTGGCAGGAAGGAATTGGGTACAAGGCAAAGAGCTGCCCATTTGACCTACCGTCAAAGCCAATGGACAATCCAGAGGTCGCGCGCTGCTCCAGCCCAGTCTGCTCACGCATCAGTCACCACATCTGGGACCGGTTACAAGCGGTTGGGAACAGCCTTGAGGACCGCGACAGGGAAGCCTACCTGGCTATGGCGAGCACCACCCATCCACCTGAGTAACGAGGCCGGGAATCATGCCAGTCCAAGCTCACAATGAGATGCTGGACTCTTCAGTATCGTACGGGATTGCTGACAATCGACCCTAGAACAACCCATCGCACGACACTTGAAGAAGAAGCCGGAACCCGTTTGATAGATCGCCAGAAGCATGCCAGAATCCGTTAAGCCAAATATTGTCGCTGCAAGAGACCTGGAGACCGCAGAGATATCTAGTAAAGAAGAGAGTTCTGCCATGAGTTTGTAAAAAGAGTTCTTTGGTACTTTCATGAACTCTCTCCTGCTGGCGGACCACGCCGCTTGAAGATTGCAGCGAAGGAACCAGGAGTCTTTGCCAAAATCAAGTCGGGCAGCAATATCCTCAGCTCCGGAGTGGTTTCTACCGAAGTCGCAATGGTATCTGCATAAGATAGGAGCAGCCGATAAACCCACTCTTGCTCCCGGACTGCGGCCTCGAGGAACACACAGTACCCTTCACATGTTTCTCATGCTCTGGAAAGTTAACGCACCTTACAATCGGAAGATCTGTGGCTCAAACCAGTGGAAGTCGTCATTTTTCTGTCACTTTGATAATTCATTGACTGTCACTTTGATCATATAAGTATGAAAAAAAAAACAAAAAAAGCTAAAAAAATAAATAAATTAATTAAAAAATAACAAATCAATAAAAATAATAAAGAGTGCTAAAAAAGACAAAAAAGAGGGTTGAATAACGCTCATCCCGGGATCCTCCTGAAGAAGAGGATCCAATCTGCTTCTGATTATGTCGTCTACGTGCCTGTGCCGGACTAGAGGATCAATGCATCGCGGTGGTGGAAGATGGGCACAAACAACAACAACAACCAAGAGCGAGCGCTAGAGAGATTAGAAGATACAGCGTTATAGATGTCTGATCTAGATAATCGGTCGTTGGCCTGGAGACGAGTGGGCTGGATCATTGCTGAGGATGACTAGATCGCACTGTTCCTTCGCCCATTCTTCGATCGTCTTTTCCTCTGAAGCGTTCAGTGCGTCAAGCGAGGAGCAGAATGTACATATGAGCATTGAGATCGCCTGGTGAAGACAACAGAGGGTAGAAAGGAAGCAGTCGTATAGCTGCTTGAGTGAAGGAGTGGGGTCGTCAGATTTGCAGACAGGACTTGGTAGGAGGGATATAGATATTAAAACGAGATATAGGTGTTTCAAGAGGGAGGTGGATAGGTAGGTACTCAAGAGTACCGTCAGTTTAGGGGGTGTTTGGTATGATATGAGAGGGTAGATCTTGATAATACGAAAGTAGAAACTCCTCCGCTTATAGATTGACCTACAGAGCGCGATAAGCAGTGTAGCCAGGAATGTTAGGTGACGAGCGTTAGCGGAAGGAGTGCAGCCTTGTTTCCTGAACCCATAATGATACTGCAGGATGATGAGTGCGTGCGAAAAGAGAGAGTTCTGTGATGGCTTAGCTCGAAGGCCAAGTTGAGAGATTGATATGTACAATAGAGAGAGGGCGGTTGGAGAATGAGAAATCAGAGTTGCGGGGGCAGCGCACAGAACGCAACGGAAGTGAAAGAGCTCGTGATGCTCTACAGAACTCAGGGCCTGAAACAGGAGAGATGCACCCACCTCTGACATCTGGCAAAGCATTGGGACACTTTTTCGATTCCAGGTGACATCCTTGCTTCCATGTGGCGCATACGCGAGTACTTCTGAGGGGGTCCTGGATTCCCCTCGACACCGGCCCCTTAGTAGCAGAATCTTTAGAGAGCTATGACCAGCCAAAAATTTCCGCATGACAAAAACCCTCCTCGCAGAAGGGTTGACACTGGTTTACACGGAGGTGGTCTTGTTTTCTCCACGCCGCCACGGCACGAACGTACGATATCTCAAGAAAATCAAAAATGATGGAACTGTGGTGCGCGCTGGTTTGATTTTCGGCAACTGGCCATGCGCGCAACTCCGTTTTTCGAAATCTGGTTCAGGGTAAAGGGAGAAATTAGCTCTGAATCGCATTGAAAAGAACTGCAAAATGTTGGTACTATTAAGCTTAAAAGTGGTTAAGAATGGTTCCCTAGGATTTGAGAAAATTTTGAGAAACTGCAAGACTTTCTCTGTTAATCTTCATTTTTTCAGAAGGCGTCTACGACCTTGTTGGTAGCCACTCCTGAGAGCTTAGGAAGCCTATTTTCGGACAGAGGGCTGGAAATGAATGCAGGTCGTCTCCTATTTCAATTTGAACTCCGATACCTTAACTCTGAAGGGTACCTCGAAATCGTGGGTAAACATACTAAACAGCCGCGGAGCACGGAAACTCGCCCGGGCTTTTGGTTACGTGTGTGATGACCGGGGTCAGGGGGTGGATCTGCACCCAATGAACACATGTCGTCGGAGGTAAGTCCTGAACTTGTCAGAATTCGTACTCATGGCATCGTCATCGATCGGATAATCAATATTATCGATTTTCGCGCTTTTTGCAATAAATTGCGGCGAGGAGTGGTGATTGTTGATGGGATTGGTTTTCTTGGCGAGAAATTTTGTTCGTCAGTCATTATCGATAAATACCAATCAATAATATAGATTTTTTTTGCCTGCTGTACAAAATGTCGCAATGATTTTTGAATGTTTACGGCTCTAGGTTGCTTGTTTGGGAAATTCTTCTCATCGTGCAATATCGAATATTAATTAGCAATAATATCCATTTTTCACCTGGTGCGCGAAATGTGTGTGCAGTGAGTGGTATTTTATGGCTGTGGGTCACAGGTTTCAAAAATTTTACTCATACGACAATATCGTCAGTTAGTTCTTTCAACATTCCAGAATGGAAATCGTTGAGCGAAATTGAAGTCAGAAAGGGAACCTTCGGGTAAAATATGTGAAACTTCTGAAAATTTAGCTTCCTGGCATAGTAATGATTTGGCAATGCCATTAAGAAGTCAAAAAGTTTCAAAATATGTTGAACATCTCAAAAATGATTTGGCGTAAGGAATAGGCTTGAGCAATAAAAGTCAGGAAATTAAGTAAATAACCAAAAATACGATTTGGTGGTCGATCATTTCACATGCCTCTCCGTTAAACTTATCAAAACAAAACCATAACGAAAACATTAGCTATTATCGAAAGCTCTAATAAGGGAATCCAGCCTAGGTAGAGTTAGGTGAACGGGACGCTCCATTCCATATCGTGCTTGATTTTGCTTTGATGAGTTTAAAGGAGACGCTTAGAAATGATCGACCATTAAATCATATATTTTTGGTTATATCACTTCATTTCCTGACTTTTTTATTACTCCACGCATTATTTTTACACCAAATCATTTTTGAGATATTTCAACATATTTTTTGAAACTTTTTTTGACTTCTTAATGGCATTGCTAAATCGTTACCTTTGCCAGGAAGCTGAATTTTCAGAAATTAAAGTTTCTTAATTGCATCCGCGCTCTAATCGAAAATCAAACTTCGCGGGGCTGCCTGTGACTCCGCCATGAATTTTTAAGGACACACCCCCGATCGCTTGCTCGCACCTTTTTCAATATGCCGAAGCTCCTCTAATTATAGCGTCGCGTCGCGCCGCGAATGAGCCTTGAACGCCGCCTTACAGTGAGCAATCCTTTCGAGTCGCGTGCCCATGAGTGAGTTTTCATCCTTGACAGTTTCTGCTCCACCTTGATTTCGAAACACATCTACGATTTGCGTCAGTGTGCATCCTTGGCGCACAACCGTCGCTCGTGGGTCAATGGAATGTTTTGGAAAATCAATTTATTCGAAAAGCCGACTATCGAGATTGAATCGAATGTTTTCGTAAATTTTCGAAGTATTCGACTTTTCGAATAATTCGAGATTTTTGAACTTTTCGAATATTCGACTTTTCGAATAATCTTGGGATTTTGAATTTTTCGAATATTCTACTTTTCGAATAAATCGAATTTTGACGTTTTCGAATATTCGACTTTTCGAATAAATCCGGGATTTTGAACTTTTCGAATATTCGACTTTCCGAATAATTCTCGTGAATTTGCTCTTTTTCGAATAATCTAATTTTCGAATAATCTAAAGTCGACTTTTTCAATCGAATGATTTTTCCGAATCATTCAGATTTTGGTCAAAGATACTGCCTATAACCCTGGATCATCGATCGTTTTTATGCAATGCAGTGGTGTTCCCTTCTCCATAATGCTATTCCCCTCTTTTTAATCTATTCCTCCAAATTTACTTCATATTTATTTAGTAGAATAGCTAATATATCTTATGTGTGTACTGTTGTAAAGGTGCAGGAGATAGTTCCTATGTATTTCGCAACGTCCATACTACACTCGGGACGCGTATTGATTAGTACAGAGAAATCCAGTTACCGGCATCGAGCTGTCACCGTTACACTCCTGTTAAATTTTAATTGGCACAAAACGGTCCGGCCAATAGTCCTCTACTGGGCCGGCTAGAAATGCAGTTTACTTCAATGACGCGTTCTCGGCAGACCCGTGTGCACCGGGGTGTGCTGAGCGATCGGATTCATCAATGCCGTCACTCGGCCACCCACTCCCGCCACTGTGCACACCCGGGCCTGCTGAGAACGCGTCGTGGACGTAATTCACGGCACTAGCTGGCCCCATTAGAGATCAGTTGGCGGACCGTTTGTACCGTACAATTACAGATAAACAGAGTATAGCTATTGTGCGCTTCTCTGAGCTGCTAAATTCCGGGTCCGCTATTGCGTCTCGACACGCTCTCGAGTCAGAAGAGTTTCCAGCGCCGCAGCAGCCAGATCTGTTGATTCTATACTCTGGTTCCGGGAGTTAGATTTACACTGTTCTCCTCGCGTGTTTGTCCGGAACGAGGCCAGAGATAGGAGAGAAATCAGAGGTTGAGACGCAGCGTACGCACGCAGACGCACGCGACGAACGGAAATAAATCACACACGGAAACAGAGGATAGGTGGGTTTTGGAAACTGGAAACCAAACAAAATCGGAGAGAAAACTACATAAAGAAGCCTTATGGAGTCGGTTTTGGCGCTGGAAACTCGACTGACTCGAGCGCGTGCGGCCGCAAAGCGGTGTCGAGACGCACCAGGACCGGAATTCGGCCCAGAAGAATCAACAGCATGCAGTATAAATGGAATTCGGAGCCGTTATTACAGTGTACAGCTTACTGCGGTAATTACGAGAAATTGGTCACGTTATCTGTAGGTAATTCATTGCGTAGATTCAAAGGAACTGAAGTCATTATGATGTTGAACCCGTAGCAAATACTCACCGATTCGCCACATCCCCCATAGCACCTCACGTTTTGAAGGTATAGTTGACCGCACAGTAGCGATTGAGGACATGGTCCGGTTGCGTACTCTGTTTAAAACTGCTGTTAGAATCTGGGCACTTTGCCAGATTTCGTCATCGATCAGTGCCACAGCTGATATCCTCCTGGAGCAGAGAGACGACGGTTGGCGCCGTTCGATGACGAAATCTGGCAAAGTGCCAGATTCTACCGTAATTTAGTGGGGAGTCCGCAACCGCACCATGTCGCTGTTAACATTGCGGTCAATCAGAGCTTGCCTATCCATAATGATGAAACTGTGCGACCAGTTCGCTCTCTCCATCCCACTAACCTCAAAGTTCAGTCGGAATTCAAGCAAAAAGAGACATAATAAGTCCCTTTTCACTGGCAACAGAATTTGATTGCACTTTTTCACCTCATTCACTTTCATTTTTTCCTATGGATGAACTGGGCATGCCACACAGCATCCTGTCGTATTCACTTGATGTGCCCTTCGCTAACCGAACTGCACTTTTTTGCGTCAACTGACAACCACTGGCAGAGAAATCTGTGTCACTAAAAAACTGTTGTGAAGGACACTGTCTCCCCTATCTCGTCTTGGTTACCATTGTTGCTACAATTAGACACATAGGTTTTCGATCTCCTTCAAGTTGAATCAAATATTTGCCCGGCATCAAGGGAAAAGGTGGCAGGCCCGATAGATGATCTAGCGTGGAGAATTCGTCGTAATTCGGAAGCAATTCTTACAGCAATCATTCACAAAGGACAAAGGACATTCGCCGTCGGATGCAGAACAGACGAGTGCAGCTATTTGGCATGCTAACCCTATGATCAACGAGATTTACTCCCAAAAGGAGTGATCTAGGAATGGAAAAGAATTGGAGAGCTAGATCAAAACACGCACAACTTTGAGCACAATTCTTCATTGTTGTACCGTTCGAAGAAAATCGGCTGAAAGCAGGCTGTTCCATAATTATTTCCATCGCAGAGATTTTACTGCTTTTTGAACAGCACAGTGAATTTTTAGTTGCGATTCGCTTCCGATAGCCTACGTTTTTTTCCTACGCGATTTCGCGTCACTCAATTTCCTTTCCAAGGCGAGCCTTGAGGGAGGCGTTGAACTTCTGGGAACCATTTCGCGTAACACTTCGCCATGTTCGAAACAGAGCTCGCTAGGATATCGGCAAGCGCCAGGATAGCCTTCTAAATAAGGCGGCTCATCACGGCACCGTCAAAATTGTCATATCGCAGCCCAATCGCAAAGGGAAATGTTTTTCGGTTCCCAAGTTGTTCCTGACTTTTCGACGGATTGATCTGATGCCAGCAAGATTTGGAACAGTACTCAGTTTTCGCAGTTCCACAGCCGATCGCACCGTCGAGATTCGGAGCTCTTAAAATGCTGTTTGGTTCAGCAAAACTCCGGACCAAGTTTGAATAATCTGACCTGAACAAGCTCCAAGGTCCCATTGAATCCAAAGGCCATAAGAAGATGAAATCCTCAAAACACGGATACACAGCGCTGGAAACCCAAAGGGTGAAGCAGTGGACGTATGCAATGAAATGCACTGTAGTAAGTATTTTGTCCTTTTTAGGGTGAGAAAAATATAGCGTCACCTCCTAATTTATGTATGTACTGAGAGTATTCGAAGAACAACGGACTTGTGTAGGCTGAATAATGGCTCGTCTCGTTCAAAAGTATTAGTAACGCAAGACCTACAGCAGGTCTCAGCTGGGTTTGTTTTCATGTCTTCACCTCTCTCTGACCTACATAGTTCACGCCTCAATGACCACTAAAGTTTCCTTGTGTTAGGTGATAAAAACTTATTTTTTTCTTATCGTCTAAATGTATGCACCTTGGTTGACGAATAACTGCTGTGTAGATGATTCCTGTAGGAAATCCTTCTTTGACATCGTGGAGTTCAGAAGGCATCGCCCACGATGGCTTTTGTTTCCGAGTTGTCCGTATATGTTGGAAGTTCTAGCTAGTACCCTAGACGAGAACTACGTTGAAAGACAAAAACGTGGTAAAGTACCGGAAACTAACTTTTCGGACCTGGATTTCCTCAATCATTCTACAGGAAAAGTAGCAGTAGCTCTTGGATTTCTGAGATGAATCCGTGATCTCTCAACCATATGTGGTTCATTTTTATTTCAGATGACTTGTAAGGAAGGAATGGTTGACCTAATGTGTTGAAAAAGACATTATTTAAGTAATCTTCTGATATATTTCATCAACTTCCGCTCATGTGGTACTGTACAGTTTGTTAATCAACGACTTTCTTTTTCCCGTTCGTTGAATGGAAGTGCCAGATGAATGTCGGAAATGGTGCGGTGGTCTCCTTTTTCCCCATCAAACCCCTGGCTTTAGGAAGATGCATTTTTAGAGCGACAAACTCAACAGGTGTGACCCCAGGGGCAATTCATGAAAGTCAGCCTGGAAAAATGGAGCATTGTTTCCATCGCGAACGACGCCTCCAAGTTTATGACACGAGACAAGTTTACTATTACTTCAGTCACTAGAATTTCATAGGAGAATGCTTAACTTTCTTGAGTTTTGAGGAAGTTGTAGGACAACTAGCCTTCCACTGTGTTAGTAATAAATTAGGTTAAATGCTAGCATAGCATTACATATGCATGCACATACGGTCCAAACTTCGCGACCTGGAAAACACACAAATTTGAAAATAATGCGAACGCGAGTTGTAAACTAAAGGTAATTTTGGTCGTGAAGTCGATCACGATTTCCAGTCGGGGTGGCACCTAGGGATGTGCGTAATTACGACTAACGACTAACGGGCTTTTTTGGGTAAGTTACGCCCAACGACTAACGAAATTTTAAGGCAGTGTTCACGATAAAAAATGTGTTTCAGTTTCCACTAGTAGTGCGTAGTGGAGGTCACACTCAACGTTGACGTCGAATGAACGCATGAAAACGAGCCAGAAATCCTTCAAAGAGTCTGGAAGTTGCTACTTCGAGCGCAAGACAAACCCCAAAGCGCAACACACGCCCACCGACGTATAAACAAATGCTCGAGATCGTGAGATGAGCGATGGTTTCCAATCAAAAGCCCCGTTCTTCCCTTCATTCAGTAACTTCTCTCTTTATTCAGGTCAGCTCGCATAGACGGGCTGCAAAAAGACGGAAGAAACAAGACTCGGACAACTCGTCCACCATGTTTCCATATAGCTCAGTCTTTGAGGGACCATAACTCCTGCTCCCAGAAGGTCTTGTACGATTTCAGAGACATCATTGGAATCAGCATGGGGCTGTTTTTAAGATAGGCGGAAAATTGAAAAACGGTTTTCATCGTGAACATTGCCTTCAAAATATTTTCGTAAGCAATCCTGAAATTCGTTAGAAAATCAATAGTCATTCGCATCGCGCTCCAAATCCCTAGGATTACTTCAGGAAAAGATACATAGCTTCCTCGTTGGTTGCTCTGAGGTCACGGTGTACAAAAAAATCATAGCTTTCAATATCCATTATTTTCTAGTGGCACTGCTTCGCAGTTCTGGAACCCCCACAATATGACCTCGACCGAACGTTGCTCATGGTTATTCGCAGCATTTACGCGACTTCGTGTAGGTTGCGCGACTTTATGATAGGCTCACTGAACCGGTTCCGACACCGACCGGCTCCAGCGAAGATAACCACAGAGGCCACTATCAGAGGTGATAATATGGAGGGTGCCTGCAGGGCAATAACCGCGCACCGACGAGAACTGCATCCAATGATTAAAAGGGCCGACCTCCGGTTTCCAGTTATGAGTTCGAGATATGGGATTTCACCAGCGTGGTGCTGGCACCTCTTAGTAGGTGTAATTTTTGTTCGGGCGCTGATTTCCCGACTTTTTCTCAATTATGGGAACAAGCTCCAAAACGACCCGCGCACTCGGCTCGCGACGCTGTGAAAAAGAGCAATTAGTGCAAAGTTAGTGAAGATCTGCGGGTTGTTACCATTCATTCATTTTTTTCAATTATGTATATGTAGGTTCGCAGTTTAAACTAGGTTCTCTAAAGATGAATATTTTGTGTGTCTAATGGACATGTATGTTTTAGAGAACAACAATCGCTTCATGCCTTTCTTTCTTTTCTTTTCGTGGAGATTTTTTTCTGCCTCAACCGTGCTTATTTTCAAGACCTAGATTTTCAACGACTAACGATTAACGACTAACGACTAACGAGGGTTTTGGCCGTTTGAACGACTAACGAATTACAAAATTTCTATTACGCACATCCCTGGTGGCACCCCCACTGCAGACTCGGGGGACTTACCTCACGTCTGTGGCAGAGATGCTGCACCAGCTTCAGACAATGGTATGCTTTCGGTTCGGCTACTGGCGAGTTTTCTCTTCGGCTACTAGCTACTCAAAGTTCAGTCTTTCTCTTTAGCTACTAGCCAAACAGCTGTGACCAGAATAGCGACATTAGTGAGCACGAAAAATGGGGAATTCTGGGAAGTGGCCGAACAACCACGAAGCTTCTATTGCTACTTTGTTCGGCTAATAGCGCAAGATTGTCTAACAAGGAAAGTGGTTTAGAGAGTGGCAAACGCGAAAACTGCTACTACCGTTAGTATCTCTTGTGGCTCAATGGTAAAACTGCGCAGTATTCCACTGCCCGGAGCTGTAGGTTCTAAGAAGTTATGAGCATTTTTCGAGCTTCGCATCAGGCATTTTTCTGGAAGTTTCAAAAAGATTTCCCGGATGTTGCTCAAAATTTGTGTGTAGGAATAATCTAGAATGGTGAACACGAATCTGGAGTCTGTTCGTCGAAATTCCGAGGTTTACTATAGGTTACGGAAGGTACTGTGTCATCTAGGGGTAGAAACTCACCTTAGCGTTCTGAAAATCGACGTCAAATCTGTATTCACCACTCCCAAATCACCCTCGTATACAGATTTTGAGTCAAATCTGAGACTTTGACCAAACTACCGTATACCCACCGTAATGTACCGTAATCTACCAAAATTCGATAAAAGCACTACAGATTCGTGTTTAGCTCTCCGAATAACCCATAGAAAAACATTTGGTTTCATTTCTATCGTAGCCTTTCGGAAATGGTCAAAAGTCGCGATTCGCCATCAAACTTTCGCCCGGTGGGAAGCTTTATACGAACTGGGTCGAAAACTTCGGAAAATCGACAAGTAAACCCCAGATTTGTGATCAGTGGCTCCCAAATAACCTTCCCTGGAAGGACTTTGAGTCAAATCTGGAATATTTTTATAAAACGCTCTGAGAGCGCTCTGATTGGTATAAATAAAGTCCTAAAAACATATTTTGAGGTCCGTTTCCGATTTTTCTGAAGATTTATCGCGTTTTTTGGACGGTACAAAAAACACAAAAAACGACTGCTTCAAAGCTTGTAAATCCCTGAAACCTGCAGCTCGGGGCGGGATCATAAGCTTCGCTGGGTGGGGCCGTAAACTCCCACCAACCTTTCACCTTCTGGGCAGGTGAAGGGGGAACCTTCATCATTAGAAAAACCGCTGGACGACCGGTGAAACACCCCGAAAATGAATGAAAGTGACCCAGCATTCATGCAAAGTCATTTTCAGGATTGGGAGGGTAGTCACTGCCGACTTTTCGTTCTTAAATTTTTTACGCTAACAGACAGATCTTTGGAGAACGTTGTTTTCGGAATCTCTATAGAATTTTACGTCGATTTCCAGTTTGAAAAAATATTCTCTAAACCCTCCAGCGCTTCATTTCAGCGCATAAAACACCTGTTGCCGCCTATAAACTCTCCAACCGCTGGAGATGGTGTTATGAGGTAGGCTGTTTTTGTAATCAACGTAAGATTTTGCGCGTCGAACGATATATCGGGATTTTAACTTTGCTTGGGTCCCATAAGTCAGCTGCCAGGGTCGGTGGAGCCGAGCCCCGTTGTACGCTCCAGGAGAACTCTGCGTCTCTCATTTGAACCATAGGAGGCGAGAGCACCCTATGAAGAGCACCACGAAGCTCGGCTCCACCGAGCTGGCTGGCTTATGGTGCAAGCAAAGTTGGGGAAACCCGGACGTCATTCGACGCAGAATTTACGTAGATTTCAAAACAACGTTCACCAAACCTCCTTTCTTTAAGGTTCGAAGAGTTGTGAAGTGAAAACCGGTGTTTTGTAAAATGAATTAGGCTGAAGGATCGAGAAAAAAAATTTTATTTTGGAAACACTACTCGACGTAGAAATATTTGGGTATTCCGAAAACAACCTTCACCAAAGGTCTATCTCAAACACAAAAAAAGTCATAGACGAAAAACCGATAATTTCAGGCGAAAAAAATGGACTTTATAAACTGAAATCGGCTGGAAGAAGGGGAATGTATTTTTTCGAAACTGAGAACGCTATTCGATGCAGAATGCCAAGTGGGAATTCCGGAAACGAACTTCACTAAAGGGCTGTTATCTTCTAGAGTAAAAAAGTTATGAACGAAAAACTGATTGCCTTTGGTGAAGGAAACGTTATTTCATAAACTGAAATCGGCTGGAGAGATCAGAAAACGTATGTTCTCAAATTGAAAACTTTATCTGACGCAAAAATTCATTAAGATTATGGAAACAGCTCCGCTCAAAGATCCATCTCAAAGGGAAAAATGTTGTGAGCGAAGAACAGGTAGTTTTTGGAAAATCGCTTGCAAAAATTTTCCGAAAATTTTTGACTCCTAAGGGGACAGCTCAAAGGAAATTTTTAATGACCTACTTAGGCAGTAACGTCGGCCGAGGGGGCAGGCAATATCGGCTGACTAAACATTGCACTCCGGGCGAGCCCCGGTATTCACTTCACCCCAGCCGGTAAATGGTGGAGCGCTTCAGCCGGCAAGTGGTGGTTTCTCACACCGTATTCACTGCCCCCCCTCCAGCCGGTAAATGGAGTGGCCGCTCTGCCGGTATTAGTTGCTTACCACGTGAATGATATCGATCTTTACAAGAGTAGATAAAGCCTCTTTGTAGGCTCTCTCCTCATTCCCAGCAAGTTCCAGGCTTGCGTTTCACTTCCTGAAGCGGCAAGCCTTACCTTGCTTCTAAAAATCATGAATCGACCTGCTGTCACGTCCCCACGGTCACAACGAACCGTACGGGGTGAGGGGTCAACGATCCTAATCGTGTGGATGACTACCCGTTCGAATACCATCACTCGAACTCAGCTCGAAGTCCATTTCTCCCGCTCCGTACATGAGCCTGGTTCGCTTTAGTGTCTGCCCAATCAGCCGGGGATATGCTCCGCCATTGATTAATGTCTGCCCGCTCACCTCATAAAGCCATGCCCCTCAGTCCCGGTAATGCTACGTCTGCCCGATCAGCCGGTGACATGCTCCGCCGTGGATTTATGTCCGCCCGCTGACCCGGTAAAGCCATGCCCCTCAGCCGGTAAAACGCATGCCCGCCCGCTAAGCCGGTAAGACGCCCCTCCTCCGAAATAAGCTCGTGCCCGCTCAGCCGGCGACCCTATTTTCTCCGCCCGCTCAGCCGGTGTTATTATCTGAGTAGCCAGACTGGCTCATCTTAATAGGAATAGTGAATTTCTTAAAGAGGCTGGGGCTGACGAAAAAAAATGTTTCAAATTTAATGATTGGGTGTTGAAAATGTATTGAATGAGAAAGAGGATTTAGAAAATGTCAAGTTTTAAAGTTGCAAGTCTGTACGGAACCTTCACCATGCCTTCACTCCGGTGGTCCGCCGTCTCCACCCCAACGAGCCTATGGGCGGGATACTGCGCAGTTTTACTATTGAGCCACAAGAGATAATTTCAAAGATACTAGTCGTTTTGGCAGATGCGCACCACTCTAAACACTTCCCTTCTAAGTAAGTAACAGATTATTGTTGTTGTTTGCTTGTGACTTGGTTCGAACTGCAAGTGGTTCTTCAAAACCCTCGCATTTCTGACTTCTGACCTGGACCCCCACTCGTGTGTGAGTGTTGAGAAATATGCTGACGCGATCACTTTTCATTTATGCCACCGACTTCCGTCGCGTTAATAATTCACCTGAGCAGAGATTTCGTCCTCGTCACCTCCAATTCAGATACCACAGCCCACTGAGGTGGAGGAACAGCCGACATTGCCTCGCTGCCCACATGTTCGCGTCGGCCCATGCGTGATAGCGTCGTCACGCTTTCATATCGTCATGCTGGTCGGTTTTCTTTTCAGCTTTTTTTCGTATTGCAACTTTATGATATTTTTTGTGTGAGCATATTCATCAATTGAAATTCTCAGGAGTATCCAATGCTTAGTTCATATGGTCTGTGTAATTAAAGTAGTAAGCCGCGAGGCTGCTTGATGTGAAAGTTTGCACGTGGAAAGCGAAAAAAGCATGGCTATCGATCGGCTGCTTCTGCACTCGATTGCTGAGCGCGGCTTCCTCTTTGAGAGACATGTACGATATCTCGTAGTACGACAGACTCTGAACGATCATCATTTTGTGTGGACGTTCAATCTCTTCTCTTTCATCATGTTCAAAGTATTTTTTTTCGAACTTCCGTTCTTTGAAATTTTTCTTTAGGCTGTTATCCTCCCTTGAATGAAATGATATTGTTTCTTAGAGTTTTTTCTGGGTGAAACTTTCCAAAATGACCTCATAAGAGATCTCAATGCTAATGGGTGTCACGATTGTCACAGGTGTGCCCAACTGGTGTAAAAAGTACCGAGCTAACAGGAGAACTATACAAAGCAATTGTCGCATCTGGTGAAACAAGTTCTAGTAGCATTATCTCTTAGGCATCCATAGTATGCTCTGTTCGCCTGAATTGCAGAAACACGGTCTGGTTGGTCCTCTACCTGGCCTGCTAGTACCGTAGTGTACGTCCACGACGCGTTCTCGGTGACCCGGGTGTGCACCCGGTGTGCACGAGCAATCGATTCGTCAATGCCGTCACTCGGCCACCCACCCTGCCACCCGGGTTAGCCGGAGAACGCGGTCGTGGACGTACACTACGGTACTAGCGGGCCAATTAGAGGACTATTATGTACCGTGTTTTGTGCAATTCAAGATAAACAGAGTATAAAACTGCTGGATACACGCACCGTAAGTTCTTCAAAAATTCTCGAAACGGACCTCACTATCGTGTTCAGTGCCCGAAACAACCCCTCCGCTGGGAAAAGTTTGGGTGAAATCACAATGCTCGAACTTTGAATAAAATGATAAAGTTTCCCAGTTGAACGGATTTCTTGATTGACCACTCACCGACCGGAGGGGTTCTTGAGTGGTCCAAGACTGATGTTTTAGATTTTATTTAGGAGCAGCGTTCACAATAAAAATCCTTATTCAAATCTTCGATTTTTTTTCTTGTTCTCGGAGCCAAATTCTGGTCTGGCACTTGCAGACAAGGGCTTTTTACGATGTAACACCATAATAATCTTGCTGGGACCAAGTGGTTCCAGCAATATTATCACCCTGTTGCGTCAAGCAAAAGCCGTTGTCTGCAAATGCGCACTGCACTTTGGCTTCGAGAACGACAGTAGGTAAGACCTCACGAAGAAGATGTTAACAGGGAAAAGTTTCACAAAACTCTCAAATAATTTTAGGAAACGTGTTTGAAAGAAATCTCTGGAATATTTAGTCACGCCTTTTCGGGTTTTGCGGGCAAAGCTAGTCGAACCTAACGTCGGAAATCGTTTCTTGCGCATCAATTTTTTTTTCAAAAAGTAAGTGATTTTGCCTTTTCCGCCTCTGGCACCGAAAACTCCTTCTTCGAAAATAAGATGGGCCAATGCATACGCTTGAATATTAGAATCTTCGCGATAAAGAATATTCAAAAATCGTCAACTTATTGTTTTTGTGAAACGAACGCAGGACAACTGTTACATGACGTGGGCGGGGCGACTCATCAAATCGGCTTGTCTCACGAGATTTTCACCTAATTCCTCGCCGTTTTTTGTCGTACTTCTCCACTGTTACCCTTTCTCACAGGGAACCAAGGCTTAAGTTTTTTGCCAAAAAAAGGACAAATTTCTTCATCGTGAGCACTAGTCTTTGAAGTTTGCCCTGGGTGGGGTTACTTGGGGGTGCTGATCATGAATCTGTCTGAAGCCTATTTGTCGACTTTCCAGAGTTTTCGACCTAAAAGCAGTGTTCACAGTGATTTTCGTCCTCGAGTTTTTCATACATAAAACAATGCGTTGGTCTCCAAGCGTTATCGAAATCACGAAGAAACGGCGAGAAACGCATTAAATCGCTTCGTATTTCAGTGACATTATTCTATAACATGCGAACACTTCCTGTGATACTTGAGAGGCGGGGTGATACTTTAAAGACAGTGCCTGACGATAAAATTCCTCGTTTTCGAGTTTTCTACCAGAAAGCGAGATTGTATAGAGCCTATAACTGTTTCATCAATGAAGAAAGAATCATGAAAACGCTGCGAAAAATCCAAAATCAGCGCTTCTTTTTGAAAGCCACATTTCAACGCAGTGGATGAGTTGCGCGGGCATCGGCCTGGAAGTAGACAGTGCTCTGTCCAATGCTAAAACTCAGCCGCGCTTGCGCTCCAATACTAATGAAGGAGCGGACCAAATCTGTTCCTCGGAAAACTCCGGACCGCGAGCGTAAAGGGCCAGCGCGAGCGGATTTCCGAGCCAATTAAAGCTTTTTTGGGATTGTCTTTGTTCCTTCTTTCACCCCTACAGCTCCAATGAGATCCCGGCCTTCTTCGATTTCCGGCAGAAAACTGAAGACGAAATTTATCGGACACTGCTTTGCTAAGGATTTCGTGTACTTCTGGTCTGTTTTTCTCAATTTCTACGTCATTTTAGATCTTCCCGGGGCCACTCAATCAATATAGCGAAGAATCTCAAAATTGAAGATTATCGTGAATCACTCGCCTTTTAATTCGTTCATAGCTTCCTATCGGGGAAAAATTGGGGGGGCAAGACGCGACTCTTTGCTGATTTCCGCAATGCCACGATAGATGTGGCTCAAATTTCTTCCCTGGGGTTTAGTTAGAGTGCTTAAAGGCAGTGTCCACGATAAAACCCATGTCTGATTTTTTGGTGGAGATCGGTAGCTGCGGGGCCTCAGCGCAACCTCTTTCTACGTTGAAAAACTAAGAAAATGAGCTCGGAACGGTCCCCTACGGCCCCAACGTTGGACACCCGTCAGCTCGTCTCACCCAGATGCACTTTCCACGCCCACCGACGTGAATAAATGAATGCTCGAGATTCTGAGATGAGCGATGATTTTTCGATCAATAGCCCCGTTCTCCCCTTCATTCTCAGTTCCTCTCTCTTTTACTCGGGTCAGCTCGCATGCTCAAAATTTTTATGCGTGGGTTCATTCGGGTGCTGAATACGAATTTCAAACGTCCATTTGTCGATATTCGAAATCACTAAGGTAGGGCGTTTCTGCCTCCTAAATTGCATGCTGCCGTAACTTTACAATAAACCTCAGAGGTTTGGGCAAACGGACCCAAGATTCACTTTCAGCACCCTGGATACAAGTTTTGAGCCAATTTCGAAAAATAATTTTAAACCCCCAAAAAATTGCCTGACAGGTCAGCAAATACTTTTGTCATTCCGCGAACGCTTCTAACTTCTTGAAACCAACAGCCTCGAGACGGAATTCCACAAAGTTCTACTATGTATAGATGCCCAAAGGATACTTGTAAGGGGGATGCATATTCGTAACCGTGCCGAACTCTGATTCTCACACACAGAGACTTTTGCACTAATCCAGTGACTGCTCCAGCCGCGAAGCGGCTGGAGAGGTTTGGTTTTCTTGCTCCGGGACTTGTGATCACTCTAGAATTCTGTAAAGTAGTTAATAAAACCTATTAAACAAATTCTCCAGAGATTTGCATCGGATTATAGGTGAGAGGGTCCAGGAGGCACATGCTGACAAAATTTGAGCCAAATCGGTTCAAAACTAATAAAGTTAGATCTTGTGGCGAGTCCTTATCGGAAATTCTTGTTGTGCGTGTAATCCTCGTTGCTGCTTCCCTGCTTCGTAAGCTTCGCTCCTCGTGCGTTGCGCACCTAGTAGTGGCTACTGGCAAATGGTCGCAGGCGATCAGTTGGGCAGGCAGGTAAGTTGGTGCGTGTGGACAGATAAGCGGGCTGGTGAGTAGGTAGACAATGAGAGTACTTCCTCACTGTTTAACATTAACTAATTAACCTTTTACTACTTATCATATCAAGCGATATTATCAGTTGGTAGGCCAAATCGCTAAAACACGTCGTAGGCTGTACTTTTCGATGGGAAGGGACAAGGAAGTAACTAACAAGTTTGTTACCTACTGTTTAACATTACAACTTCACCTTTTACTACTTATCATATCAAGTGATATTATCGTTGGCTTGTTGGCAGATGAAATCGCTAAAACACGTACTTTTCGTAGGGAAGGGACAGGGGAGGTGGACCAACAAGTTTGTTACTTACTGCTTCGACATTAACTACTTCACTTATTACTGCTTATCATATCAAGGCGATGTTATCAGTTGGTAGATCAAATCGCTAAAACATCGTCGTAGGCTGTACTTTTCGATGGAAGGGACAGGGAAAGTGACTAACAATGGTTTGTTACTTACTGCTTCTAACATTAACTACTTTACCTACTACTGCTTATCATATCGAGTGATATTATCAGTTGGGCGGTGATGAAATCGCTAAAACACGTACTTTTTCGTAGGGAAGGACAGGAGAAGTTACTAACAAGTTTGTTACTTCTCTCTGATGACGTCATCAAAGTGCATGGGGCATGCATAAACGTCATCAGAACGTCTTGCTGCAAGTAAATAGGGCTTCTGCTGACGTCATCAAGACGTCGTGCCCAGGTCGTGCTGAGTGCATAGGGTGCATCTTATGACGTCATCAGGATGTCGTGTAAAGTACACACGGCATCTTGATGACGTCATCAGGATGTCGAGGAAAGTGAGTCGCGCATTATTTGTAGCGTGCGCAACAAGTCAATCACTTACTGATTGTCATATCAATCCATGCTATTTGAAAATATTGAAGATTTTTACAGATATTACTTCGTAATATCAATAAAAAGTGAACAATTCTATCAAAAGGGTCTTCCAAGCGAAAGAGGCTTGGTTGGCGTCAGAAACGTTCCAACAAAAGGAAACAATAGGCAAGTAGGATGAGGAGAGTCTACAAAAATTGAACAATATTTTCTGAGACTGGATTTTCTTGGCCGAAACTTCTTAACAGCGAAAAACAAACCGTTGCCAGGTGTTTCACACGGAAGCTACTCTGTGGTTCCAAATAGTCTCCGATTATGCGAGTAACGATAAAAATGTATAATTATGTGCACCTACTAGTTATCATTAGAAGAGAAAATGATTTCAACTTTACTCTACACAGACGGCTAGCTCCAGCTACTACGGGAAGCGAACTCAAAGTGCAGCATGAAATAAGAGTATTTTCTTATAATCTCGTCAAGAATAGAAGTCCATTCTTGAAACCATTGAAATCTTCCCTCGGTGAAATGTCTTCCTAACGGTTTGTTTTCGCTGTTAAGAAGTTTTGGCCAAGAAAATCCAGTCTCAGAAAATATTGTTCAATTTTGTAGACTCTCTCATCCCTATCACTTTGCCTATTGTTCCCTTTTTTGTTGGAACGTTTCGACGCCAACCAAACCTCTTTCGCTTAGGAAGACCCCTTTGATAGGATCAGTGTTAGAAACCAGGGGGAAGCTTTTTCGTCAGACGTTTTCTTCTCGCGCACGCCTCGGGTACCCTGGCCGGGCTGGGTGGATGGTTACGGGACGTAATTTGATTTCTCAGCGTTGTCGCGCATTGGCGACATGGCTGCAAATAAGCAGACTCACACACATCCTGAAATCACCTCTGCTGGAGGACCCAGTTATCGTGGTCGCTTTTGATTTCTACTTTGGACAGATGTGACGAGGGAGAGGACGGTTTGCAACAGGAAGGTCAGGCAACCTAGTAGTAGACCCCAGCAAATCCACCAAAGGACTTACTTCCAACAATATATTATTATTAATTCCAGTAGTTAGAAAATAGCCAAACCACAGTAAAATCTTAGGTAATTTCTTCTTGTTCGTCATGGGTTGTTATGGTGGGAGTGTTAATCGTCCTGACATTTCGATAAATTCACCAGTTTCCTCAAGGCCATTTCCAGCAGCCGATTACCCGCATCCTCTGTGGCACCGGAAGAACAGAGCTGGTGAAATTATGAGGCATTTGAAAGCGGCGGAATTTCAGTGAACGTCGAGTCAATAAGCTATCCACTCTCTAACAAACCTGTCGGGCGCAGTGTTGAAAAAGATTTGATCGACCGATGTGTTCTACATAACCACGGGGTGAGCGGTACTTTATTACGACCCTCCAGAATAGGAATGGCCAAAAAGCCGGTAACGGAGGCAAATAAAAATATGCGATCAAGTAAATCATGTGAGCGTTTTATAAAAATGTGGTTCCAAACTTTCGCGAGATTTTCACACCCAACTGATTCTGCCTGCGGAGGGGGTTTACTATAGGGAGACCCGCACTTCTCCTCCATAAAGGCCAGGGCTAGTTGGCGCCGCGGCCGGAGTTTCCCGTATCGCGATGATTAGAATTGGAGCTCGTTTTCGCGCATTCGTACTGTTTACTCACTTCCCCACCGGGAATCGAGTAAACACAGTGAACCTTCCGGACAGATTGGTAATCTAATTGGTAAATTCTTATATTCACTGATTCGTTGACCCATGATATACCCATGGGAGCAACGTACCACCGATTAAAGAATAATACCATCAGTAGCGGAAAAAGATCTTCGATAAAACGTACTTATTCCTCGTATCGAGAAAGGGTCGAACTTATTACGAAAAACTGGTAGGAATTCATGAAAACAACTACCATGTTGTTCCAATAAGTTTTGTCGTTTCGATAAGAAAAACCACAATTTTATGGTTCAAAATACACTTTGACTAGCGAGACCCAGCAGAAGCTTTTCGCTCAAGAAAACTTTCACGTGCGCTAGTTTCCTCAGGCATATTATTCTGACAAAAACGGTGTTGACTGAATTCCGTCTATCCGAAAGTTGCTGTCCGTATGGACTCTCCTGGGAGCAGAGAGCACGCTGCCTTTACGAGCCCTTCCGTCTGTAATGTTCCCAACCTATTATTCTCGCTTTTTCCATCCCTGTCATGTTAAGGAAAAAGCCTCTCGCATTTTAGATGTGGTTTCCTTGTTGACCAACACCATGCCTTTGTTCTCAATAAATGAAATATGTTCGTGGATGTTTATGTTTTTGTGAAGCAGATTTTGATAAGCTCAGACTTTCAACAAATATAAAACTGGTTTATGGAAGTTAGTGGAATCAAAAATGACTGGAGCGGTTGTAATTGAGTGACGAACAGAGATGATGCGGAAGTGGAGCTGCTGATTGTTTCGTCAGACTGGCGAGGAAGTGTCTCCAGAGTTTTGCGTACTCCCTCAAAACGCGTTGCACGCTTCTCAAGATACATGATTTCTATCTGTTTTCTTTCGCTACACACAAAGGCTAAGATTTCGCATGAAAAAATGAGAAAATCTCGCTGATTCAATTCTAGTTTCTTCATGACGTCCTTGTAGTTTTCCCCACTGCGGCCCTGCTAACTCTCTGCGACGTCCTGCACATTCCCGGCCTGGGTCCTGGAACATTTCACGACGTCCTGTACGCACCTACTGGGGTACTGCACCCATTCCATGACGTCCTGCAACATTCTCCCACTGGGAACCTGCGCACTTTCTCATGATGTCCTGCACACCTCCGTTCCGGGTCCTGCACACCTCCCACTGGGGGTCCTGCACACCTCCCTCCGACGTTCTGCACACTTTCACAGACATTCTGCACACTCCCATTTGGGTCATGCACACTCTCACTGGGGTCCTGCACACTCCTACTCGGGGTCCTGCACACTCCCATTTGGGTCCTGACACCCACTGGGGTCCTGGGCACACTTTCTGTGACGTCCTGCACACCTCCCATTTGGGTCCTGCACACTCCCGCTGGGGTCCCTGCACACTTTCAGCACGTTCTGAACACTCCCACCGTAGTCCTGCACGCTTTTACGACGGGGGCCTCTGCACATTCCCACTGGGCCTCCTGCACGTTTTCCATGACGTCCCTGCACACACCTCCCACTGTGGTCCAGCACACTTTCTTTATGACGTCCTGCACACTCCCACTCGTAGTCCTGGGCACGCTTTTACGACGTTCTGTACATTCCCCACTGCGCTCCTGCACACTTTCTATGACGTCCTGCACACTCCCACTGGGGTCCTGCACACTTTACCATGACGGCCAGCACAGTCCCACTGGGGGTTCTGCAACACTTCCCCATAACGACCTCCACACTCCCACCGGGGTCCTGCACGCTTTTTATGACGTCCCGCACACTCCCACCGGAGGTCCTGCACACACTTGGTCAGACGGCCTGCGGCCAGTCCCACTGGGGTCCTGGGTACACTCTCCTATGCAACGACCTGCACACTCCCACTGGGGTCCTGCACGCTTTTTATGACGTCCTGCACACTCCCACTGGGGAGTCCTGCACACTTACCGTCAGACTTGGCCTCTGCACAGTCCCACTGTGGGTCCTGCACACACTTCCCTCCGGACGTTCTGCACACTCCCATTTGGGCTCATGCACACTCCTCACTGGGAGTCCTGCACACTCCCACTGGGGTCCTGCACACTCCCATTTGGGTCCTGGACACTCCTGCACTGGGAGTCCCTGGGGCACACTTTCAGACGTCCTGCACACTCCCATTTGGGTCCTGCACACTCCCTTGCTGGGGTCCTGCACACTTTCTCTATGACGTCCCGCACACCCCATTTGGATCCTGCACACCTCCCAATGGGAGTCCTGCAATACTTTCTAGCACGTTCTGAACACTCCCACTGTAGTCCTGCACGCTTCTTTACGACGTTCTGCACACATTCCCACCTGGGCTCCTGCACGTTTTCCATGACGTCCCGTACACTCCCACTGTGGTCCAGCCATTACTTTCTATGACGTCCTGCACACTCCCACTGTAGCGTCCTGCACGCTTTTTACGACGTCTCTGTACATTCCCACTTGCGCTCCTGGGCACACTTTCTATGACGTCCTGCACACTCCCACTGGGGTCCTGCACACCACTACCATGACGGCCAGCACAGTCCCACTGGGGTTCTGCACACCTCCCATAACGACCCGCACACTCCCACTGTGGTCCAGCACACTTTCTATGACGTCCCAGCACACTCCCACCGTAGTCCCGCACGCTTTTTACGACGTTCTGTACATTCCCACTGCGCTCCTGGCACACTTTCTATGACGTTCCGCACACTCCCACTGCGGTCCTGCACACTTACCATGACGGCCAGCACAGTCCCACCGTGTTCTGCACACCTTCCGACAACGACCTGCACACCTCCCACTGGGGTTCCTGCACGCTTTTTTATGACGTCCTGCACACTCCCACTGGGGTCCCGCACACACTTCACCGTGATTTGGCCTGCAACAGTCCCACTGGGGTCCTGTACACTTCCTATAACGACCTGCACACTCCCACTGGGGTCCTGCACGCTTTTTACGACGGTCTGCACATTCCCACTGGGCTCCCGCGCACGTTTTCCATGACGTCCTGCACACTCCCACCGGGAGGTCCCGCTCACTTTCTATGACGTCCCGCACACTCCCACCGGGGTCCTGCACTACTTACCATGACGGTTCGCACAACCCACTGGGGTCCTCTACACTTCCTATAACGACCTGGGCACTCTCCCACCGGGGTCCTGCACGCTTTTATGACGTGTCCCGCAATAACTCCCACCGGGGTCCTGCACACCTACCAGACGGCCTGCACAGAAACCCACCGTGGGTCCTGTACACTTCCTATAACGACCTCGGCACACCCCACCGGGGTCCCGCACGCTTTTGACGACGTTCCGTACACCCCACCGTAGTCCTGCACGCTTTTTACGACAGTTCCGCACATTCCCCACTGGAGATCCTGCACGTTTTGGGACAGCCATGACGTCCCGCACACTCCCACCGAGGTCCCCGCTCACTTTCTATGACGTCCTGGTACACACTCCCACTGGGGTCCTGGGCACACTTACCATGACGGCCTCGTACAGTCCTTTACCGGGGTCCTGTACACTTCCTATTACGACCCGCACTCCTCCCAGCTGGGGTCCCGCACGCTTTTTATGACGTCCTGCACACTCCCACCGGGGTCCTGCACACTTACGGTCAGACGGCCCGCACAGTCCCACTGGGGTCCGGTACACTTCCCCATAACGACCCGCACACCCCACCGGGGTCCTGCACGCTTTTTGGACGACGTTCTGCACATTCTTACCCGGGTTCCCCGCATCGTTTTCCATGACGTCCCGCACACCCCCACCGGGAGGTCCTGCTCACTTTCTATGACGTCCCGCACACTCCCACCGGGGTCCTGCACACTTTGGCCATATTGGCCTGCACAGTCCCACTGGGGGTCCTGTACACTTCCCTATAACGACCTCGCACTCTCCCACTGGGGTCCTGCACGCTTTTTATGACGTCCCGCACACTCCCACTGGGGTCCTGCACACCATCGTGACGGCCTGCACAGTCCCACTGGGGTCCTGTACACTTCCCATAACGACCCGCACACTCCCACCGGGGTCCTGCACGCTTTTGACGACGTTCTGCACACTCCCGCTGTAGTCCTGCACGCTTTTACGACGTTCTGCACACATTCCCACTGGGCTCCCGCACGTTTTCCATGACGTCCCGCACACTCCCACTGGTGGTCCCTGCACACTTTCTATGACGTCCCGCACACTCCCACTGTAGTCCTGCACGCTTTTTACGACGTTCTGTACATTCCTCCCATCGCGCTCCTGGGCACTTTGCATGACGTCCCGTACACTCCCACCGTGGGTCCTGCACACTTACTCGCATGACGTCCTGCACACTCCCACTGGGGTCCCGTACACTTATCGTGACGGCCTGCACACCTCCCACTGGGGTCCTGCACGCTTTTTGGACGACGTTCCGCACATTCCCCACCGGGCTCCCGCATCGCCTTCCATGACGTCCTGCACACCCCCACCGTGGTCCTGCACACTTTCTATGACGTCCCGCACACTCCCCACCGTAGTCCCGCACGCTTTTTACGACGTTCTGTATGATTCCCACTGCGCTCCCGGGCGCACTCCTTCTATGACGTCCCGCACACCTCCCACTGGGGTCCTGCACACTTACTTTCATGACGGCCCGCACAGTCCCACCGTGTCCTGCACACTTCCTATAACGACCCGCACACTCCCACCGGGGTCCTGCACACTTTCTAATACGACGACCCGCACACCCCACCGTAGTCCTGCACGCTTTTTACGACGTTCTGCACATTCCCACTGGACCTCTGCATCGTTTTCTATGACGTCCCGCACACTCCCACTGGGGTCCTGCACACTTTCTATGACGTCCCGCACACCCCACCGTAGTCCTGCACGCTTTTTACGACGTTCTGCACATTCCTACCGGACTCCTGCATCGCCTTTCTATGACGTCCTGCACACTCCCACTGTGGTCCTGCAGACTCATCAAAACCCGAGATTCTGTACGGCGTCGCAGTAAAAAAATATTACCGAAGACCTGTCGCCGTGCATTAGAGCGCAGCACTTCTACCGCTGGATGACCATATAGGCTTTCGCGACCCACGGTTAAAATTGCGCCCCCACGGACAAACCTTCGCTTGCCCCTGAGGCGCGCAAGAGGTGATTCAGGCTGATTTTTTGCAATCGATGAGTGTCCCACCCACGCAAATGTTGGTACCATTTCATCCCTGTTTTGACTCAGCTGTTCCGAGAGATCCATACGGGAAAAACACAATTACACACACACACATATTAGGGTTCTAGAAGTTAATTTCCGCGTTTTTGTTGTTATTGATATTTTGTAAAAAAATAAAATTATTTTTATATAACGAATTTATGTTATAATGCCTACTGTATTATCAGCTTTCTATTGATATATAACTTGTTTCACGTACCTTTAATAAAAAAGTATTATTTTAGTTTCAGAATATGTCAACTTTTGTGCCGGAAAATGCCATTTGCGGGAAGCTTTCCTCTTTCCTTTTTCATCTCAAGAAGAAAGTTACTGACGCGCACCAAATGCTTGCCCGTTTTCATTACGGGGATGCTGCTCCATCCATACAAGAACCTGCCAAGAATGAGTTTCAGCAAGTCTCAAATCGGGTGATTTTGATCGTTAATGACAAAGATCGACTCCAGACAGCCAAAAAAGTTCGAAGACGAAGAACTTCAGGCTTTGCCGATCAAGATTCGGCTCAAACGCAAGAACAGCTCGCGGCATCTCTCGGCGTCACCCTAAAAGCAATTTCCTATTCGATTGAAGGCAATGGGGAAGATTCAAAAGGAAGGAAAATGGATCCCTATGAGCTCCTCAGAACGCAACAAAGAGCAGAGAAAACAACCACAAATCTTGTTGGACTGATTCTAAAGAAAGTCTTTTTACACCGCATCATAACTGGCGATGAAAAGTAAGTACTACGACAATCCGGAAGCGAAGAAAAATCGTGGGTTAGTCCCGGTGAAACAACAACCCGACCGCAAAACCAAACATCCACGGGAAGAAGGTCTTACTGTGCATATGGTGGGATCAACGCGGTATACTGTACTATGAACTTCTTCAACCTGGCGAAACAGTTGATTGCGAATCGCCATCAACATCAACTAGCGCAATTGCGGCAGCATGAAATCGAAGCAAAGAGACCAGAATGGGGCGAGTCGACACGAAAAAGTCATATTGCGCCATGATAACGCTCGACCTCATGTTGCTCGAACGGTAAAGCGATACGCTAAAAGAGTTCAATGGGGGAAGTCTTACCGCACCCGCCGTACCTTCTCCAGACATCGCCCTGTCGGATTATCACCTTTTCCGGTCAATGGCGCATGACCCAGCGGAGCAGCGCTTTCAAGATCGTCAAGATGTCGTACTGGTCTGATGAATGGGTGGAGGCCAAACCAGAAAATTTTATTATGATGGAATCCATAAGTTACCCAAACTCTGGGAAATGGTTGTTATTAACGACGGAAATTATTTTGAATAAAAATTTTGTTTAAGCATGTCCAGTTTTCAATAGTGTAAAAGCGGTAAAAACGCGGAAATTAACTTCTAGACCTAATACATACATACATTACATTACAAACATCGACATGACTGCTTTGAAGGCAGTGTTCACGATGAAAAAGTTTTCGAAATTCCACTTAGGATATCATAGTGGAGGGACACTCTGTAACATTAACGCGTCGAAAGAACGCATGAAAACGAGCCAGAAGAGCTCCCAATTGGCGAGCCTGAAGTTGCAACTTCGGAGCGCATTGAAAACCCCAAAGCGCATCACACGCCCACCGACGTGAACAAATGAATGCTTGAGATCGTGAGATCAAGCGGGATGATTTTCACTCATTGGCCCCCCCCTTTCCTTCATTCTCAGCTTCTCTCTTTACTCAGGTCAGCTGCATAGATTGGCTGCAAAGACGGATGTTACAAGCCCTCGGACAACTCGTCCACCACATGTTTCCATAGCTTCGAATCCCTTGAGGGACCATAACTTGGTTCCTCAGAAGGTCGTACGATTTCAGACATCATTGGAATCAGCATGTGGGGCCGTCTTCAAGATAGGCTGAAAAACAGAAGAACGATTTTAATGTGAACACTGCCTTTAAGTATAAGGATTATTCAGTGTATTGACCTTGACTCGAGTTTCCAGCCGCAAAGGGCTCTGGAGAGGCTTGGTTTTGCTCTTAGGCCTCCAGATCACTTAGAATTTTACAAAATAGTTTATAGAATCTTAGAAACAAAATTTCTGAAGATTTCCTTCTGGATATAAGCGAAGGGGTCCAGAATACACCTAAGCTTTCCTGGGAATTTCAGCCAAATCGGTTCACAAATAACAAAGCTGTGAGCCCGAAAGCTTAAGAAAATTTCATGGTGCGCTGCAGGCCGTGAGCCGCAGGCCGCAGGCCGTCACGCTTTTCAGTTCTCACTGGCTAACAGCCACTGCCAATGGTCTCAGGCCATCAACTTGGCAGACAGGTAAGTTGGTAGGGGGTGCGTAGGCTGGTAAGTGATCGATTTGCAGGTGAGTGGGGATTCTGATGGCATCATTGGGACGTCGTGAAAAGCGCTTCGGGCTCCTGATGACGTCATCGGGACAGCGTGAAAATATTTCGGGACTCTGATGACGTCATCTGGACATCGTGAGAAGCGGTTGGGGATTCTGATGACGTCATCTGACCTCGTGAAAAATGCTTCGGGATTCTGATGACGTCATCTGACGTCGTGAAAAGTGCTTCGGGCTTCTGATGACGTCATCGGGACATCGACGAAAAGTGCCTTCGGGCTTCTGATGACGTTATCAGGACGTCGAAAAGTGCTTCTGGGCTTCTGATGACGTTATCGGGACGTCGTGAAAAGTGGTTCTGGCTCCGATGACGTCATCAGGACGTCGTCAGAAGTGCTTGCCCTGATGACGTCATCAGACGTCGTGAAAAGTGCTTCAGCCCTCCAATAACGCTTCATCGGGACGTCGTGAAAATGCTTCGGGCTTCTGATGACGCCTCATCGGGACATCGCGAAAAGTGCTTCCGCTTCTGATGACGTTATCGGACGTCGCGAAAGTGCGCCCGGCTCCTGATGACGTCATCGGGACACCGTGAAAGTTCTTCGGGCCTCCTGGATCAGAATGTCAGTCAGAAGTGCTTCTGGGCCCTGATGACGTCATCGGACATAGTCAGAAGTGCTTGGTATTCTGATGACGCTTCATCCGGACATCGTGAGAAGTGCTTCTTTGAATTTTGATGACGTCATCTGGACATCGTGAAAAGTGCGTTTGGCTTGGATGGACGTCATCGAAGATCGCGAAAAGTGCTTCGGCTTCTGACGACGTTATCGGAACGTCCCGGAAAGTGCTTCGGCTCCTGATGACGTCATCGGGACACCGTAAAAGTTCTCCGGGCTCCTGATCAGGACGTCGTCAGAAGTGCTTAGGGCTCCTGATGACGTCATCGGGACATCGTCAGAAGTGCTTCGGTATTCTGATGACGCCTATCTGACATCGTGAGAAGTTCTTCCGAATTCTGATGACGTCATCTGGACATCGTGAAAAGTGCTTCCGCTTCTGATGACGCCATCGGGACATCGCGAAAAGCGCTTCTGGGCTTCTGATGACGTTATCGGAACGTCCTGAAAAGTGCTTCGGCTCCTGATGACGTCATCGGGACACCAGAAAAGTTCTTCGGGCTCCTGATCAGGACGTCGTCAGAGGCGTGCTTCGGTATTCCGATGACGTCACCGGGACATCGTCAGAAGTAAGCTTCAGTATTCTGATGACGTCATCTGGACATCGTGAGAAGTGCTATACGAATTCCGATGACGTCATCTGACATCGTGAAAAAGTGCTTCGGGCTTCTGATGACGTCATCAGTACGTCGTGAAAAGTGCGGCACTATCCTAGACGGGCGGGGCACTCAAGATTTAAGTCAGAAATGAAATGAACTACCGATCCGTAACGCTATCAATCGAAGTATTCGTAACAGAACTTCATCAACAACAATGATTGATAGCAGCATCAAACATCTTATCAGGTATTCCATTCATTTTCACGAGCTGAATCGCAGGTGCATCCTCCGTCTATGTGATAGCGTCCAAAAAGTGCTTCTGGGCTTCTGGTGACGTCATCGAGGCGTCGTGAAAGTGCTTCAGGCTTCTGATGACACCATCGGGACGTCGTGGAAACCCTGAGAGTGGGCAGGTGTTCAGGCCCCCTTTGCTGGTCACCCCAGAAATTGCGTGCAGGACAATCTCGTAGAGTGATTAGGAGTCCCGACCAGTCACTGGTCATCCGGAAAATTGTGCAGGCTATCCAAAAAGAATGAGCAAGAGTCTTGAGCTTTGCGCTAGCCGTCTGAGATAGTGTGCCGTGGCGTATCGGAATTTGCGAAGGAGTTCGAGAACAATTTGCAAAACTTTAAAAAGTGTGCTGATGGCAAAGCATAGCGTGCAGAAAGCTTGAGATATTATGCAGGTCATGTCGCCAGGCTGCTTTTCAGTTTCGTAACGCGCTTTAGGTTATTCACACAACTCCCATTTTTTGAGTGTTCCTCATTCTTTTTCACCGGTGAAGGTGAATAATGAGCTGCCTACCGTTAGGTCAGTTACGAGTGGTGTTCCTCAGGGTGCACTTTCTCCGTTGCTTTTAATCTCTATATACAGCTGGGATCTTCCGACCATTTTCGATAATTCACCAGTGGTATGTGTTAAATTTGCTGATGATCTCAAGACTCCATTGGCAGAACTCAGCGATGAAAAATCGACCTAGAATTCAACAGGGTATCAGTTTCTGTTCACGATTGGTCCATTACGTGGCAACTACACTTTAGGTCCAGAAAAGACTAAATTTATGAGGATCGGAAAATCGAGTATCTCTTCTTGATTATACGTTGAACGGGACTCCAATTGAGAAAGTGAGTAAGGTCACAGATTTAGGCTTTAGCTATGATAGGAAATTGGACTTTACGGATCATTATAGACAAATATGTAGAAAGGGATTACGAAAACGTACCAGATATTCAAAGGACTTTCTACCAAGAATAAGGAAGTGCTACTCAGGGCTTACAAAACCTATGTTAGACCAATAGTAGAAAGTGGCACAGCAGCATTTTTCCTCACAAGAAAAAAGATATACTGATGATTTGAAAGAGTGCAGAATAATTATACTAGAAAGCGACTTTGCGGTACAATGGCTTTTTTTACAGCCTGGCGTACTCAGGTTCTAAAATCAGGAACAAATTTCTTCGTTTGAGTTCTCAATCTTCACGTAGGGCGGTAACAGATGTTTGTCATGTTTTCAAAATGTTGTCTGGTAAAATCAAAATCAACACTTCAAAGTTCTATAAGCTCGTACCCTCAAGAACAAGAGGAATTCAGTTCAAAATATGGTATCCTAGGCCGAAATCCAAATACGAGAGCTCATTCCTTTCACTGTCAGGGCTGGTTCGAAATATGTAGCATTGAAAAGTTCTACTATTCCTTCCCCTCATCAATTTTGGATCATTCAAGAGGTTTGCTAGGAACGTTTTTGGATTTAAGTGTTGTTGCTTGATTTAGTGTGTAATCGCGTTGTGTTTTTTTTTGGTTTTCTTTTTCTCACGACTGTCTTCTATGGTCGTAATGAATTATTATTATTATTATATTACCAGCCTACTGGTTTTTCTCTGCAATAAATGGTACTTGCTTATCAAAGCATCTAAATTCAAAAACAAATAGTTAGAGCTATCTCCATTCGCAGCTCAGCAGAGCTTTTTCATATCAAATTCATGGAATCGAAGCGACTGTTCTGCGAAGGATTGGGGCGGCGAAAACGAAATAATGAGTGACATGGAAAACTGCTTTGTTCCACTAATGTGAAAGTGTCAAAATGGAATGGAAGGTAAAGGTGCGTCCGAATGAGAATGGCGGCCCATGCGGGCTGGCGTGCTTGGCAGGCGACCGTCGCGTTCGCCGCTCTCGGACGAGCATGCTAAAAGTCCCCATCGCCATCGACTACGAACGGGATGGCACCGGCTGGCAGCAAGCTCTGCGCCGATCAATTCCCTGCAGACGGTGGGAGAGGGGACGGACGTCGTTGAAATCCAACACTTGTCCAAAGGCGGCACATGCGACGACCGCCTGGCAAGCACGCCGGCCGCGTGGGCCGCCATTCTCATTCGGGCACACTTTAGTTTCTGACTGTGCATGTTTTGAGTTATGTAGCTCATTCGCAAGCGAAGAACTGCGGGCAGATTGTGCATCCGGCCGTGGGCCAGCAGGCTTTCATGATTATCGACCGGGCTGGCTATGTCTGAGCGATCAATTGTCACCGGGGCTCAAGGCCCTGTCAGGAGTTGGTTGAGAAAAATCAATGTGGCCGACCTGTTCGATACGTATGAAAAACATGAAGGTTGCAAATAACACCTGGTGAAGCCAGCTGTGGCTGACGCGATCAATATGAATGAATTATGCGGAACGATATCATGGATATCATTCATTTCTTAGCTAATATCATGTGAACATCGGTCTTGTCGTCAGCCACATTCAGAGTGATTTTTCTGAGATAGTTTTATAACAGTTTGGGTCATTGATTCTTGTGATCACAGAAAGAGGACTGATCTAACGGGGAGATGAAGAGGTTTTTGTCCGAAATTCTCGCATGGGATATTACTGCGTAATATCAAGAAAAAGTGAACAATTCTGTAAAAAAGGGGTCTCCCGAGCAAAAGCGGTTTGGTTCGCGTTACAAACGTTTTAACAAAAAGGGAACCATAGGGAAGTGGAATGAGGAGAGTGTACAAAAAATGAACAATATTCTCTAAAAACTCTTTTCTTTGTCGAAACTTCTAAACAGCGGAAACAAACCGTTGCGGTTCTCTATGAGGACGCGCGTTTGGCTCCATAAAGGACATTGATTATGTGAGTGCCGATAAAATATGTGTATATCGCTTCCTCATACAGAACCGCAACGGTTTGTTTCCGCTGTTTAGAAGTTTCGACAAAGAAAAGAGTTTTTAGAGAATATTGTTCATTTTTTGTCGACTCTCCTCATTCCGCTTTCCTATTGTTCCCTTTTTGTTGGAACGTTTGTAACGCGAACCAAACCACTTTTGCTTGAGAGAACCCTTTTTACAGATATTA